>OX333073.1:50391695-50419195 GCA_946863875.1 Alloplasta piceator
ATTTTTTACACATTTTTAGGAGATTTATCTTCCGATAAATTTGAATTCTCGTCTTTCAAACGTTTGCGCCATCTGCCGCGACAGCGCCACCATCGCAACCGCAATATTGTTCTTCGTTACATTCTCAAATTGGGATTATCATACATTTACTTGACAATAATACGTATAACAGTGTGCGCTTCGTCACGGTCAACGATCACGCGAATTGAGAAGAAAAAAGAAAATCATACGCGAGTTCCGCAGAGCGAGTAAAAATAATGAGAAAAAGCGCGACAGAGAGAGAGAGAGAAAGCGGCGCCTCGAGCGCGGCAATGACGGAGACAGCGTTGTGATGAGTTTGCCGTGCGCGTGTGGCTTTTGGGCGCGCCACGCGAGACTTCACCGCACGAAAATCAACGAAAGAGCGAGAAAAAGAGAGAGAGAGAGAAAACACGAAGCGTCGATGCAACTCTCGTCGTTTCCGTCTCTGAAAAATAGCAAGAAGATCGCGAGACGGTAATGTAAAAGATACGGAACTAAAAAGGAAAGAAAGAGTAGTAAAAGTGCAGGTAAGAGAGAGAGAGAAAAAACCACTGCCGAAGGTTTTTAACGCGCTGTCGAGGGAGAGAGACGTCAGAATCGACGACGGCGGGTGTTTTCGTAGGGATGGAAACGTGTGGAAAGAGCTCTCTGCAAACGAAATCCTCGCGAGGATAGAAAGAGTGTGAGAGAGAGAGAAGAGAAACGAAAAACGAAAATCGTCGAGAGCGAGAGAAATGTGTAGAAGAGGCCGAGGGTTGCGTACAGGACACTCGGCAAAGTTCGGCTGTTTACGCGGGCGTTCGCGAGTCTCGGCTCTTTGTGCCTTAGTTCGCGCGACGTCTGCGTAGATGGCGCCGCGGTGCGCGAGGGGATTGGCCGGAATGGCGCTGTTGAGTCTCTTCAGTAGCCTCCGAGGGCTTGCAGCGAGCACGTCGACGCTCGGCCGTAAGAGGTAAAACAGTCACGCTCTTAAAATATATATTGAATTCTCGTGTTATTCGGCTTAAACGCGAGACACCGTGTATCTTCGCAAATGGCCGCCGTGCCGGGCCGGACACAGTCTCTCGATACTTTATTTCATTGTTCAAGTTTTAAGTGAAAAGGAACGAAAAATCGTCGCGTGAAAACTCGACCGAACGACGCTTTTACCGGCGAAGTTCGAGTGTAGAAAAAAAAACAGTTCCTCTATAACCTTATTCTCGTAATATTTTCATTTCTCAATAATACCGACGGTGTTGAGTTTTTTTTTTTTAATCTTCAATTTTTGGAGGATTCGGAGTGGAGTGTTTGTGGCGTGTTTGTGGTGCGGCGTCAGTGAATATAAATCAGTGTTTGACGAAAATAATTGAGAATTAAAAGAGAGAGAGAGAGAGAGATATCTCCGGATTTTCGCTCCGGCTTTTTTTTTCTTCGTTGTTTTTTCGGAGCAACAAACGGGGAAGAAAATCGTCGGAAGTTTCGTTTCTTCGCGCGAGTGTCTCTGTGTGCGTCGAGAATATATATATATATATATATATTTTGTGTGTTTTGTGCCGGGGATCGTCGCACAGCTGCGCTGCTGGACGCGAGCATTTTTTTTGTGCTCCTATTTCGTTTTTTTTTCTCGTCTCTCTCGCTCTTTCACGTGCAAGATCGAAAGGAAATAACGCGGAGCGGGAGAAAAGCGAGGATTGCAATCGAGCCATCTTTCGGTGAGTAAATGACGATGTTTATTTTTGTTTTTTATGTTCGCGAGAAAGATTTCGATTGCGGGACAGGATAGAGCGAAATTGCAGCGACGAAAGGTGTGTGTTTAGCGGTCGTTTCAAGTCGGAGTAACCATTCCTCGCGTTCGACTCTAACGAAACGCGAGGAAGGAAGAAGAGGGCGGGGAAAATATTCTCTCGCGATTTTTTTCAACCCCTCTTTGGAATACGGGGCCAATTTAATAACTCGAGTACGAAAATGACGAGTGGCGCGCGCGCGTTCAGAGGGCGCGCGTTTTTTATACTTTTTTCTCGACACTGTGAGAAATATTACGGATACGAAATTGCTGCACGGAAAGATTGACGCACGGAACGAAGGGGAGAGAGAAAAAAATCTCGGGCACTCGCGGAACTCCAAGGATTTACTCCTTTTCGTACGTTATTAACTGTCGAGAGCATTTCTAGCAAATTAATTCTCCCGAGTGGACGGAATATTACGTTGACCCTCTCGAGTTCTCGTCCACCGTGATATTGCGTATGAGGAGAGAGAGAGAGGAAAATTGGCGGAAATTTGCATTCGTATCTCGAGGGCTTTTCGTCGTTGTGGAATAACGAGAATAAATCTCGATTACATCGATCGTTAGAACGAGATTTTTTTTTCGGGGAAATTGTTCGATTCTGTTTTCGTTGCGATATTTGAGTCTTATAATTTTATAAACATAAATAAATTATTTTTTTTTAATTCTTTATTATTAATTATTGAATTAATTAATTTAATTAATTTTTAAAAATTCTTTATTAGTGATATTTGTATTTAGCATTTGAAGTCCTTTGCAAAGGTCCCAAAATACGTTTCAACGTTTTTTTTTACTTTCATAACTTGTCAGGAAGATTTAGTTTTATTGAAAAATAAATTATTTCCGTTACATTTGAAAGATGCAAACTTTGACGTCATCGAATTTTGCATTAGTGATGATAATTGAAATGAGGATAATAATGTTGAAGTTTGCAGCGTTTGAATGCAATGGAAATAGTTTATTTTTTTAGTAAAATCTTTTTTTTTTTCAAAGACGTTTTCAGAGTGAAAAATTGTAAAAATATTAAATGATTTTGTTTTCGTTGAGATATTTGAGTCTTATAATCTTGAAAAATAATTTTATAAACATAAATAAATTATATTTTAAAATTCTTTATGATTAATTATTTAATTAATTAAGTAAATTAATTTTTTTAAATTCTTTATTAGTGATATTTGTATTTAGCATTTGGAGTCCTTTGTTAAGGTCCTGAAATACGTTTCATCGTTTTTTTTTACTTTCATAACTTCTCAGGAAGATTTAGTTTTATTAAAAAATAGATTATTTCCGTTACATTTGAAAGATGCAAACTTTGACGTCATCGAATTTTGTATCAGTGATGATAATCGACTTAACGCCCAATAATTGAAATGAAGATAATAATGTTGAAGTTTGCAGCGTTTGAATGCAATAAATAATTTATTTTTTTAGTAAAATTTATTTTTTCAAAGACGTTTTCAGAGTGAAAAATTATTGAAATATATTTTGGAACTTTGATTAAGAATTTGGAATCCCAAATGTACGAGGAAAGTGTAAATATGAATTTTTGAAAACTCATTTTTGTTGAATTAAAATTAAAATTTTGATATGCAATGGAATTTCTAACGTCGAAGTTTGCATCGTTGCAATGCAACGAAAATAAATTTTTTCTATTCGTTTATACTGAGTTTTACGTTTAGCTCGTGCATTTATAATTTCAAAACCTTAATAAAGATCTTAAAATACATTTTAGCGATTTTCTACTTCAAAAATTACTCAGGAAGAATTAATTTCATTTATAAAGAAATAATTACCGTTGAATTACAACGATGCAAAAAAAAGAATCTTTGCAAAAAAGTATTTTTGTGCAACCTTAAAAAAATCATAAAATGTCTTATTTTCAATTAAGAAGGTGGAGGACAAAAAAAAATCCACAAAAATTCACAGATTTCCTAAATAATTATTGTAAATTATTGTAGAAGTTTCAAAATTTATTTGCCCAAAACTGACGGTTTTTTTTTCAATTTATCGTTAAAAGATTCGCCGATTTTTTTTTAAATCGAAAGTCTACCAATATTTGGTAGATTATTCTTTATAATAATAAAACTTGTTATAAGAATAATTCATCAAGTAACGGCGGTTTTTTCAAATTTTCATCAAATACACTTGTCGATTTTTTTGAAAATACATGAAATTTGCGATTCTGTTGAGATCAGATATCCTCCAAATATCGAGGAAACTTAAATTGAAATAAAAAACGACAAAATTGGGGCTTAAGGGATTAAATCTCGCCTATCTGACCGGGTTGAAACCCTCAATTTTTTTTTGCCACTTTTTTTTTGTATTTCAAGAATTATAATTTGTGGGATGAGCAAAAATGGAATTTTTTTTTTTTGGCCAATAGAGAAGAATTTCTCAGTGGTCAAAAAATGATGAGAAAGCAGAGTGAAACTTCATTTAACATTTATTTCACATCCATCAACTTTTATCGACTACTTTTAATGCGATTTGTCATCCTTTCTAGTCAATAATGCGAGGTAAATGAAAAGCTGTGTGGCGCTTATAACTGGGTGGTATTTTCCTCGAGCGTGGAATTCTCGATCTTGGAGCTTGGAATTAATTAAACGCGGGACTTTGTATGGATTCATTGACGAGTCTCGTGGGAACTGGTTTAGTGAGATTATGTGTAATGTATATTTTAAATCGAGGGACTTGAACTTCAAACCATTAAACATAAATTATACAAATTTCTATTTCAGTAAAGTGATCAAAATTTAAAAAAAAAATGGCAAATTAAGGATTTAAGGCGGTATTTTGGTCTCAAGACATACATTTTGAGTGTTCTTTCGAGCTGGATAAAAAAAAAACTAAAAATATTTTGACCATTCTTTTTTTGCAATATATTCATTAATATTTTATGGATTCGAAATTCCGAACGGAAAAATTGACTAAATTATTCTTTTAAAGGACACTTTTAAGGCCCGTTCACACTTCGGAAATAATTCTTGAAACATCTTCCAATTGAAAAAATTATTTACCGAAAATTTGCCTAGCTCTTCCGATTCTTTGTTAAACAAATAATTTTGTTCATTTTTTTTTGTTTGAAAAATAATAATTTTTTCAAAATTTGAGACCCCCTTAATTAGCACGAAACGAGCAGCAAATACGTTTTAATCAATCATGCTTATTTGGTTGTGCTTCTTCGTGAAAATTAACGAACTTCAGTGAGGAAACTTATAATTAATTCAATTAAGAAGTTAATCCCCATCGAAATTCCTTTATGCAGAGAGATTCGTATGATTTTCTCGTCACTTTCAACAAAATATAAATACCTTCAAAATAAGTCCATCATCATTTTCTATCCTTTCTACAACTTTCTTCCTTGCGCTAATGAGTCTGGACAAAAATGTCAATATTCCAGCTTAAGACCCGGAAAAATCCGAAGAATTTTTGACCAAACAAAGCGCAGCAATCATGAGTCAATACATTCGTGATTTTTTATCTTATCGACTGGATATTTTCACAAAATATCACATTTTCAAAACAAAAACCCCCAAAGTTTCAGAAAGAATTTTTTTCCAAATAATTTCAATACATTTGAACTCTATTTTTGGCATGAATATATTCAACATATTTTCCAAAATATACACAACATTTTTAATTTTTAGAAAACATATTTAACATACTCGAGACATATTTTTGAAATTATCATTTTCCCAAAATTTTTTAGGCTCTCATAATTTTTCGTTAAATAAATACTAACCCAAATAAATAAATACTTTTCCCGATTTATCGTCCAACCGAACATTCGAAATTTCACGTGCATTATTTTTGATTGATTGATTCTTCTTTATTGATTGATTTGATTGATTTTTTTAAAATCTATTCCATCTTATAAGTTTTCGAATAAAACAATCGTTGAAACATTTTTTAGGCTCTCCATAATTGACTTGGGTTTCGGTTTGGGTTTTTTCAATTGATTGATTTGATTGATTTTTTTAATCAATTCCATCTTGTGAGTTATTGAAGTAAAAAATCGTTGAAACATTTTTTAGGCTCTCCATAATTGACTTGAGACTTTTGGTGCACAAGAAAAACGAAAATACCAAAAATGAGCAGGAAAAACTTTATTTCGCTGCTTTGAAATTATGCGAATTCCATTATCATAAAAATTCCTTCATGATTAACACTTGCTAACAAAATCTTCTCTATTATAATTATTATAACAGCGTCAAAATTGATTTAACGTGAAATTGTTCCCTTATCGTCCGCAATACACATTACAGTGTATCTGAATAATAATAATAATAATAATAATAATAATAATAATAATAATAATAGTTGGTGAGAAATCAGAGAAGCGCTCGAGGAAACTATGCTTTCCTAATTTTCCTATAGAGCAAGCTACGGTGTAATAATTCAGAGCTACAGAAGTGTGACATGAAGTGTTCAGGTTGGGGGGAGGGGGGAGAGACAGAGAGAGTTTGTAATTAAAGTTTAAGTTCACATGGCGAAATACACAAAGTGCCGTGGGGCCAGTCGACTCTCTCTCTCCCGAGTTGACTCCACATATTCTATATATTGCCTGTCCTTATGTGCATATGAATATACATAGTCCAATATAAATTTATACTTATGGGGAATTCCATACCAAGTTGACCCGAGTATGAGCCTCGACCTCGCTGATTTCGTTTACGATTTTTCGTATGATTCTTCCAACTCAAAATAGCATTCAGAATTTTTTTCAGATTTTTAAAACCAAATTTGAGTCCGTTATGATTTTTTGAACATTTTTTTTGAGAACATCGAGGACCGTAATTTAAAAATCTGAAAAAAATCTCAAAAATCCGGCGTCAAAAATGAAAATTTTTGACCCAAAATTCATTATGCCCAGGCTTTCGCTTCCACCTCGATTTTAGGTTTTGATGAAGAAAACGTAAAAAAAATTAGATGCAGAAATTGATCTACCGTGAAAAGTGGCTTAAATGTTTTTATCGTTAACCAACAATTTCCAAAAATAGTTGGTTAATTTCTGCATCTATTTGTTTTACGTTTTCTTCATAAAAACCTAAAATCAAGGTGCAAGCGAAAGCCTGGACATAATGAATTTTGGGTCAAAAATTTTCATTTTTGACGTTGGATTTTTGAAAATTTTTTCAGATTTTTAAATTACGGCCCTCGAGGTTTTCGAAAAAAAATGTTCAAAAAATCATAACGTACTCAAATTTGGTTTTAAAAATTTGAAAAAAATTCTCAATGGTATTTTGAGTTGGAAGAATCGTATAAAAAATCGTAAACGAAATCAGCGAGGTCGAGGGTCACACTCAGGTCGACTTGGTATGGAATGCCCCATATATATATATATATATATATATATATATATATATATGCTCGGGCTTCGTGATGCAGATTGCATGTATTAATACAAGCCACGGCGAGTGCATCTATCGCCAACACGTACATGTGTGTTGATTTGCATATGTGCGCGTGTGTAAAAGTATGTTGTGGCGCGATGTGCAGTCCTCGAAATTCTATAGAATCTCTACATTATGCGAAGACACGTTCTATATATCTGCCGGGATGATCCGCAGGTGCACCTCTCTCTCTCTCTCTCTCTCTCTCTCTCTCTCTCTTTCTCTCTCTCTCTCTCCCTCTCTCTCTCCTCCTCCTCCTCCTCCTCCTCCTCCCCTTCTTCTTCTTCTCGTTTCGTCCCGTATAAATTCTCTCGTGAGTATTCTCACACCCGTTTTCCCTCCTCATCTCTATCGGTACCTCCGTAAGCCACAGAGGGCCTATATTGCCCCATGCACCCTCGTTAAATCCGTGAATCTCTCCCGCGAGAAACGACCATCCTCCATATCTCTCTCTCTCTCTCTTTCTTTCTCTTCCGCTCGCTCGCTCTCTTACGTGTATCGCTCGCCAACGCGCGCTTGAATCGAAACGTGTCCGAATGCGCAAAGGAGTTGAGGGCCTCCGCCGTGTTCAACGGTGCGCGGTGGATGAAGTAGAATGAGGATGGGTGGCAGAAGAAGAAGCGGCAGAGAGAAGAGAAGACGATTCTCGTGTACTGCATGGTCTCTCTCCGTCGCGCGCGCTCTCTCTCTCTCTCTCGCTCTCTGTCTGTCTTTCTCGCTCGCGCGCTTTGTCGTTTCTCTCTCTTCCATTCCGAGAGATGGTGCTCGCCTCTCCTGTTACCTCTCCACAGCTATACTGTTATGGTTGTATGGGGCATTCTACACCAATAGGCCACTTGGCAATTTTCGAAAAAGTCTTTCCAAAGCTTCAGAATATTCATTATTGTATTATTACTAATTTACTTTACCAAAAAATGTATGGGGCATTCCACGTCAATAGGCTACTTGACAATTTTTGAAAATGTCTTTCCAAAGCTTCACAATATTTATAATTGTATTCTTACTAATTTATTTTACTAAAAAATGTATGGGGCATTCCACGTCAATAGGCTACTTGACAATTGTTGGAAATGTCTTTCTAAAGCTTCAGAATATTCATAATTGTATTCTTACGAATTTACTTTACCAAAAAATGTATGGGGCATTCCACGTCAATAGGCTACTTGACAATTTTTGAAAAAGTTTTTTTAAAGCTTCACAATATTTATAATTGTATTCTTACTAATTTATTTTACCAAAAAAATGCAATATACATGAATGAAATTAATTTTTTTTGCATCACTATAAACAAGCTGTCAAATGTGTAGAGGAATTGGAATTTTTTTTATAAAAAGAGGCTTCACCGGTTTATAAAGTTTGACCACAACAAAATTAATTTATTTTTAAAATATAAGCATATAAAGTAATCTAAGCAAAAAAAAATAATAATAATAAGAGGTTCTGTTAATGCGTTAGGGAAATCACAATATATTTTCGGGAAGAGTTGAGAGAGTTAAGGGTTGTTATAGATTATTTGGACTGATATTTTCGAGGTTATAAACTTTAGGATTATAGTGATTTACAAATCGTTTTTTAATTGAAGAAAATAAATTATTGATGTACTTATTTTAATCCTCATAAAATTAGTCATCAGCCACAAATTATGAGTGAATTATTAATTATACATTAAAAACTACTGAAGTATGAATTATACATTAACCCGATCAGGTTATCGTTCTTTTCGGCAAACTATGGTCGTTCATCTACAATTACTAAACTTAAACATTTGGGCCATTCTTAAACTTACAATTACTAAAATTAAACATTTGGGCCATTCTTAAACTATTCTTTTATTTTACGCAAAACAGCACAATAGCATCATTTTATACATACGACTGCTTAAAATGATCCCCCCTACATTTGGATGGGAATTTGGGAGGGGCGGACTTAGATAAAACTTAAAAAAATTTAATCTCAGATACTCGATCGACTTAACTATCTCAAGAAGATCCTTAAGTACGATTAAAAAAACCATATTAAAAAAATTATTAAGATTGGGGGGAGCCTCATAAGCTAATTTGACGTGAAAAGCCCCATATATATATATATATATATATATATATATATATATTTTAGTTGGGTTATAGAGGGTACTTGCTCGTTCCTTTTCGCGGTCTCTCTCTCTCTCTCTCTTTCTCTTTCTCTTACACACATACACATTCACAGAGCACCTTAGCCGAGTCCCTCCGGTGTTGCCATCTCAGACGCGAAGTCGTCGACGACGAGTACGGACGAAGCACAAGCGCATTAGGAATTCTCCCTATCGGGATTCCTGCGAATTTATTGAATTTCACGAAGCGTGCGACACGTACGCCCTATAGACTATATAAGCCATCTCTCTCTCTCTCTCTCTCTCTCTCTCTCTCTCTCTCTCTCTCTCTCTCTCTCTCTCTCTCTCTCTCTCCCTCTCTTTCTGGCTTTCAACGAGATACAGGCATCTGTGCACCTTACCTCGTACTCTTGTTTTACTTATTTATTGTTATTTATCTGCTTAGATTCGTCTACGTTTCTCCAGTCTCGTCCTGTACATAAAACCCATCCTGTAGATCGGTTCGTATATGTATATAAAGTAGAGGGCTCGTCCGCCATCGAAATCCCATTCCCTCGCCTTTTGCAAGCGTAAACTTTACTTATGAGAATTCAATCACTTTACTTTGAGGGAGGACCCTGAGCTTTACTCCCAGAAATTTGATTACTTTGCTTATGAGCATTTGATCACTTTATTTATGGGGAATCAAGACTTTACTTATTGGGGACTAAGTGCCCTGGACTTTACTTATGGGAATTCGTTCACTCTGCTTATAGTAATTATATTATTTTATTTGTGGGGAATCAGGGATATCCTGTATTCAATTTACGGATTAAGGATCCTCGACTTTACTTAAGGGAACAGGGCACTTTACTTATGGGAATTCGACCACTTTGCTTATGGGAGACTACTACTACTACTACTACTACTACTACTACTACTACTACTTCATTTATGGAGAATCTGGGGTCCTGTATTTAATTTAGGAATCAACTACCATCGACTTTACGTAAGGGAACGGGACACTTTACTTATGAGAATTCGATCACTTTGCTTATCGGAATCTCACAACTTCATTTCTGAGGAATCCGGGCTCCTGTATTGAATTCAGTGTATCAAGGATCCTCGACTTTACTTAAGGGAACAGGCCACTTTACTTATGGGAATGTCGATCTCAAAACGTGCATACGCAGCCCACATGTTGATTTGTGTCTATATCATCAATATATTTACGAATATACGTATCTATTTGGGAAATCCATGTGCTAATCCGATGATGGCAATAACCATTTGATTGCTGGAAATTCCAGCATCGACCCTCGCTCCATCTCAACCATTGACGACCGCGCGCACTTATATGCATTATTTATTATCATTATTTACGATGGGATTGTATTGCTCGTGAAAAAAACGTTTCTTTTACTTTTTCCTATAATAAATATACTTTTTTTTCTTCTTTTTTTCATTTTTCCTCAATAACTATTTATCTTTTTAGAGTCGATGACGACGGGACGGG
Organism: Alloplasta piceator; assembly: GCA_946863875.1. Taxonomy (NCBI): domain Eukaryota; kingdom Metazoa; phylum Arthropoda; class Insecta; order Hymenoptera; family Ichneumonidae; genus Alloplasta; species Alloplasta piceator. The sequence goes on from OX333073.1 coordinate 50,402,456, forward strand.
TTCTTATCGAATTGTATGAGCGCGTGTCAAGGGTCTCTTTCTCTCTGTCGATCCGCGTAGTTTTACTGTAATGTATATCTCTCTGGTTTATAGCGGAGCGCGCACGATCTCGTGTAACAGCCGCGGAAGCTGTGGAACGCTTTTTTTTTTTTTTTAGACATGTCGTTATGCTACGGTATATGTGTGTGAGTGTGCGTGATGAGTGTGTCAACTCTGTCGGTTCTCTTGCGGCTCCAAAGACCCCCACGGGTTATCTAGTTATCGGATTATTACTCTCTCTCTCTCCCTATCCTTCTTTCTCTCTCTCTCTCCCTATCCTTCTTTTTCTCCCTCTCTCTCCCTTTCCTTCTTTCTCTCTCTCCCTCTCTCTCCCTATCCTTCTTTCTCTCTTTCTCTCCCTATCCTTCTTTCTCTCTCTCTCTCCCTATCCTTATTTCTCTCCCTCTCTCCCTATCCTCTTTCTCTCTCTCTCTCTCTCTCTCCTTATCCTTCTTTCTCTCTCCCCCTATCCTGCTTCCGCTCTCTCCCTCTCTTCTTCTCTCTTTTCCTCTCTCTTGTCTTTCTTATCCTCTTTCACTCTCTCTTTTTCTCTCTCGCACAATCTCCAAACTGTTCTACTCCTCGTGCATTTCATCCCACCCTCTTTTCCCACCTTCAACTCTCACCATCGATGTATCTCGATAATTCTCACCTGTCGAGTGATCTGTGTCCCCATAAAAAAAGATCTAGTCGTAGGTACTATGATCGTTTATTTGATTATTTTTTAGTTACTTCAAAGAACATTTTCTTTCCATCCAATTTTGGGCGATATTTACTGAAGCTATATTTATTTATTTGAATTCCCTGTCATCGAGAAACAGGCGTCGAAGAAAAATTCTATTCGTTGTTACTAAATACCTATTCACCCGTAATCTCATTCGATCATATCTGCAGATTTGTCAGTACCCCAAAAATCCGCCAGGTGGCTACCTCTCGCACAAGCGAAACTGCCTCTCGACGCCTATATATCCTTTCCAAGCTCGTCTATGTTTGATATCCTTATTTTTCAGTATGGATATTTGATACATTGAACATTGCGGCAAAATGCAAGATGGTCGAATCCCCGAAAAGGATTCCCATAAAAAAGGGTCTTTTTTCTTTTCCCTTCTGTTAAAGAAAAGACGAAGCTTACGAAATTGTAGACTTCATATGTTTAGCTGTATACATTCAAAGATTGAAATGTTAAAAAATATATATTGTGTAAATATTTTTAAAAAAATTATTTCATTCAAATACATATTTGTTCAGTTTGAAATAATATTTATTAATATTAAATAAAAATTTATTAGATCGCAATATATTTTCCTAGTAGGTCATTAAAAAAAAAAATTTCGTTGACATGAATAGAGTTGTATTAGGCCGGCCTACAACTAAAAAAATTTATTTGGCTTGACTAGGATTTAGTTAAATGTACTAAATCTTTTTTCTGGGTACGTGACTTATCACTGGATACATCGATGGACCCGGAGTTCCGATCGTTCGCCACAACAAAAAATCGAAAAATTTATTCTTCCAATGAAGAATATTGAAATCTTGTTAATTTATGTTGACAAAATAACTGGTTCGATTTTTGGAGATATTATTTGTCAAGTATTTGTAGGATTTTTTTTAAAACAAAATGATGCTTAAGTTTGCATCGTATAAATGCAACGGATTTGTTTTTTTAAGAAAAGTCGCTCTAAAATGTTTTCAAAATGGAAAATTGTTGGAATGCATTTTGGGGACTTTATATTGAGGACTTGGGAAATACACGAGCAAAGCGTAAATATCACTGAAAATAAATTTACACAAACTTATTTATATTGCATTGCAACGATGCAATGGACATAGCTTTAAAAAAAAAAAATTTCATTATTCCTAAAAAGTTTTCAAAATGGAAAATCGTTGAAATGCATTTTGGGGTTCCTCTTAAGGATTTGAGATTGATACCACTGAAAACAAATTTAAACAAATTCATTTTCGTTGCATTGCAACGATGCAATGGAAATAGTTTATTTTTTAATAAAATTCATACTTCCTAAAAACTTTGAAAAATGAAAAATCGTTGAAATGCATTTTGGGGTCTTTATTGAGGACTTGCGATGCTAAATGTACGATTATGATTTTGCATAGTTTTAATGCAGCGACAATTGTTTATTTATTAAAATTAAAATGCATCCTTTCTAAGAAACTTTCGAATCGACAAAATGGTTGAAATGTATTTTAGGGTCTTTATCAATGATTTCAAATTTGAAATGCACAAACAAACGTATATCGTATCAAAAATGCATTGAACAAAATTATTTTTGGTGAGTTTTACGTTTAGCTTTTGCATTTACAATTTCAACACTTTAATAAAGATTTTAAAATACATTTTAACGATTTTCCACTTAAAAAATGACTTAGGAAGAATTATTTTCATTGATAAATAAATAATTGCCGTTGCATAACAACGATGCAAACTTCAGCATCATTCTAAATGTAGAAGTTAAACGTAAATAAAAATACAGTTTTTAAAATTCATTTTCATTGAGATTCACGCTTTGTTTGTGCATTTAGCATCAATCAACGATTCTTAACTCTGAAAACTTTTTAGAAAAAAAAGAATTTTATAAAAAAAATAAACTATTTTCGTTCACCAACGCCAACTTCAACATCACCAATTTAATCATTGAATTGTTAACTATAAACTCTTCACTTTTATTGTTAAACCAAATGACCTCATTGTTGTCGAAGTCGAACTAATATCACATTTTTTTTCCCCAAAATAATAACAAACTATATTCCTTGGATTTATTTTTGTTAAATTATGTTATAGATTTTTTTTGTAAGAACATTGTTATCAAGAAAAAAAGGAGCACATACTCGTCTGAATTAAAATTGCAAATGGCGTTGAACGAAAACTTTGAAAAAATAAATTTTCCAAATTTATTCCTCGTATGCTAAATTATTTTTCTGCATAGTCATTCTCATAAATTTCTCTCGACACCGAACTTTCCATAAAACCCTCTAAAAAGTTCCCAAAAAAAAAAAATTCTCAAAAAAGTTGCACCACACAATTCTGTAAAATGTTCAAAGTCGAAAGGTCACGATAGCTTGACGCTGCAAAAAGAAAAAAAAACCATTTACATTCCCGGAAGTAGTAACCACCGCGCCAATTTCCGTTAATTTCGCGAGTAATACGATGATGTAAAAAAAATCTACTTTATCGAATGGGCAAATGGTTGAAAAGTTTATCGAGTTTCACGATGGAATGTTCCATAGAACGAGCAAAGTGCTATGTCAAAGGAAAGTTGGGTGGGAGGACAAAAAAAGAGAGAGAGAAAAAAAAATGAGAGCCGAGTGTCGACGATGAAAAACTCGTTTAAAATTTCGTTCGTCGCTATTTCGAAAAAACGTTTCCACCTCTTGCACGTATCTATGCATGCCGTTATAAAAAGTGTGTGTGTGTGTGTGTGTGTCCGAGCTTCGGGGACACGACGCGATTTTTCCCTCGACGCTTCGCACGCCCCGTCGGACGTGAAAATGTCCCAGGCAATTACTGTCCTACGGAGGAAACGCGACGAGGGAGGGGAAAGAGAGAGAGAGAGAGCGCTGGTGGGGGAAGAGGAGAGAGCGGAGGGGGGGGGGAGAACTGGGCTACGCACGTGCCCTCTTGGTAATTAGCTCTGGAAACTGGAAAAACTTGTACCTATATATATGTTCCAGCGGTATTAACGCGCATAGTTGTACGGCAATCTATAGTAGTGGTAGTATAAATAAAAGTACATATAGGACAGTGTGGAGACGTCTCGTCAGAGAGAGAGAGAGAGAGAGAGAGAGAGAGAGAGAAAGAGAGAGAAACGGTCCTTTGGTCGTCGCTCTTCTATTTCACTCACTCTGGTTTGCAAACAACGGTTTTCAGTGTTGGAATAGCCCGAGAGAGAAAACGAGAGACGTGATATATTTTTTCCGGCCATACCATATTATATATGCGAGAGGGACACAGAGGTGGGGTTCTATTTGATTTTCGAACGAGAAACGAAAGAGCCGGCAAAAAAGTTGGATGAAAATACGAGACACGCGAGAAAAAGGGACACATGGGGTAACCCGAAGTTACATTTTTTTCTTCTACGACCATTCAATTTCGTGATTCGTGAAAGGATTTTCCGCTTTGATGTGAAATTTGTTTTTAAAAATTGTTAGTTAATTGTGGTGAAAAGTTTGTCAAAATATCCAAAAACCAAAGTATATGTTTATTTAGGGTGACGTTGAAGTTTGTATCGTTTGAATGCAACAAGAATAGTTTATTCTTCCATAAAGTTAATTTTTCTTGAGTACTTCATTAACTTAAGGAATCTCCACTAAACATGTGGCAAACGATGCCCATGTGCAAGCCCAGCTCGTGTGCAAAATTTCAACTCGATAGCTCCAGCTGTTCTCGAGATATTTGAGTTTTTCATTGCGAGTCACGCACGCGCGCGCACTCACGCGTGCACGCACTCACGAACGCGCACGAACTCGCGCATGCGCGCGACCGCGCTCGCGCATGCGCCCGCGCATCCGAACACTCTTCCGAACGCCACTACTCGGCGTTTAGACGCTATTTCCCACCAAATTTCATAGAATAAACGAAAAAAATTATTCTCACAAAAGCAGGGCTTTCGCTGTAGGAAGTAAAAACCGGAAAAAGTTATATTCGGAATGGATGAGACGAGGTAGAAGTGTTGAACTGCCGTGTGCGTCGAGAGTGGCATTCTCACGTTTCTGGTGAGTTCTAGTCTTCTTCTATCCTCATAGACTTTTTCTTTCTTTTTTTTTTTTTAATACTCGTGACTTCAGGAGGCTCGTCTCTCTTTCTTTCTCTCTGGTATCACTTTTCAAAGGGGTCGAGCGAGCGTTACACGGAATAAGCGCCCTTCTCGCCAAGCGCTCTGCTCACATGAAGCAAAAGTGTGCACGAGAGAGAGAGAGAGAGAGAGAGAGAGAGAGAGAGAAAAGGAAAACCATACGGCTCATCGCAAAGGGTCGATAGCACAGCCGGTACAGCTCGTTACCACGCTCTCTTCTTTCTCTCTCATTTTCTCTTTCTCACTAAAATTTTTATTCTTTTTGTCCGAGTACCTCCCGGTGTGTACCCCTTTCGCGAGCCCTCAGAAATCAGCTCGTACAAAGCTTCATACGCTCTAGTAAAAGTTGCCGAGTGTTATACATAGATATATATGTATATATGGGGCATTCCATACCAAGTCGACCTGAGTGTGACCCTCGACCTCGCTGATTTCGTTTACGATTTTTTATATGATTCTTCCAACGTCAAAATAGCATTCAGAATTTTTTTTCAGATTTTTAAAACCAAATTTGAGTACGTTATGATTTTTTGAACATTTTTTTCGAAAACTTCGAGGATCGTATTTTAAAAATCTGAAAAAAATCTGAAAATATCCGGTGTCAAAAATGAAATTTTTTAACCCAAAATTCATGATGTCCAGAATTTTCCTTCCACTTCGATTTTAGGTTTTTACGAAGAAAACGTTTAAAAAAATAGATGCAGAAATTAATCTACCGTGAAAAGTGGCTTGAACATTTTTATCGTTAACCAACGATTTTCCAAAAATAGTTGGTTAATTTCTGCATCTTTTTTTTGTTTTCTTCATGAAAACCTAAAATCGAGGTGGAAGCGAAAGCCTGGGCATAATGAATTTTGGGTTGAAAATTTTCATTTTTGACACCAGATTTTTGAGAATATTTTCAGATTTTTAAGTTACGGCCCTCGAGGATTCCGAAAAAAATGTTCAATAAATCATAACTTACTCAAATTTGGTTTTAAAAATCTGAAAAAAATTCTGAATGCTATTTTAATTTGGAAGAATCATATAAAAAATCGTAAACGAAATCAGCGAGGTCGAGGGTCACACTCGGGTCGACTTGGTATGAAATGCCCCATATACAGGTGTTGCAGAGAATCGAACAAATTTTCATTCTGCCGGAGAGTCCAGTGAGCAAAATGCATTGAGCGAAACTTGAATGAGCGAGACAGAGAGGAAGTTGGTTTAATTCTCATGAGAGATTCGGATCTCTCTCGCCCCGGAGCGTTTCTTTCATGAATTCATCCCGCTGAATTAACATTTTAAATGACGGCAAAGGCATCGTAATCATATCTGCGTGATCGAGAATTCACGCTCTCTCACACTCTCCAATCTCTCGTATATATTAATGAAAAAGCAATTTATTACCGACTGTTCAACTTTTATTTCAACGTGACAAGCAAAAGGGCGCATCTTGGATCATTCAACAGATCAAGATGCTTGAGTTCCGCCATTTTGTTTTCCGGGTTTTCACTTACCGAATATAATCTGCTATTCTTCACAAAAAATACCCACAGACCCACACACAATAAATCATTTACATATTTCATTTTGATTAGGCGAAAAAAAATTTCTCCACATTTCTAAAAATAGAAAGTTCTTTTACGTCGTTCAATGGATTTTTGAGTTTTTTTTTCCCATTTTACAAAATAGTTTTTAATTTTACAGAATAATTAAGATTAAAAAATTCAAATATGGTTTAAGAGTCAAAACAATGGTGATGCACAAATGCTGAGTCAAGACTTTTGAAACTTTGGAGATCAGCTGATTCGACGTGGATAGAATTTATATGAATTTATTTGATTTTGAAGTTTGCGTCGTTTTAATCCAACGGAAGTTACGTATTTTTTCAGAAAATTCATTCTTCCTAAGAAATTTTCAAAATTGAAAATTATTGCAATGCATTTTGGGTCTCTCTCAAGGACTTTCGATGATAAATACAGGAGCAAAGCGTAAATATCACTAAAAATAAAATTAAACAAATTTATATAAGAGTGATTCCGCGTCAAACCACCAGGTCAAAAAGTCGATGTCTCCGAACATACTCTTGATATTTTCCTGTGTTCTCTATCATGAGAAAACATTGCAGTTTAATCGCTATAGCCTAAAATAAAATTATTTGTACGAGTTATGATTTTTTGAAAATTGCGTACTTTTAACGACTGGAAAAACAACTTTTTTTGCTTTTGCGTATAACTCCGCTGGATTTTGGAATTCGGGAATTTCACTTCGAGAAATCGAAAATGTATTCAAGACCCTTCAAAATGAGCACAAATTAACCTCATTTGGTGCATTTATGATGCCACAATCGTAAAACTACGTTTTTTCGAAAATCAAGAATAACTGAAAAACCTCATTTTTTAAAAATCTGAAAAAATCATATTAAATTTTTACGACAAAAAATCTATATTTCTGTGGAGTTTCAACTAGTTCTGACCAATAGATTTTGAATCATTGAACAATTTCATCTTTTAGAAATCAATTTCAGCTATTTTGGGACATTCAGGTTTCGACTTTAGGTTTTCTGAGAATTTCGTCAATAAAATCGATAGTCATTGTTTCAAAAAGTTACAAAACTATTTACAATTCTTTGAGGTCCATCTCCATCAGCTGATGATAATATTTACGAATAATTGTTTTTTTGCAACTTTAGATCTAAAGTTGCAGAAAAAGCAATTATGCGTTCCATTATACGTTGCATTACAACGATGCAAACTTCGAAACATCTTTATAAAGCTAAGAATTTATGAATTCGGAGCGTTTAAAAAAATCCTTGTGCCACAATTCGAGAAAACTATTCCTATCCTGAAAATCCCAGACACATCGTATTGAGGACTCGAAGAGGGGATAGAAACAGGGGGAGGGGTTCTTTTTCCCTCTGCACTTTGTACCGTACACCTCGCTTTGGTATAATATAATGCTCGATTCTCGACAAAGCCGGGTCTTCATTTTGCTGGTGGAAAATTTCGGTGAGTTAACCTGGCAACGTTGTATTGTGACTATTCCCCTCTCTTTCTCGATTTTTTCCATTCGTCCTCTCTCTCTCTCCTTTGATTCCTTCGAGACGGTCGTGGCTATGCGGCGGTGAATCTTTTCCCCCACTCCTCTCTTCATGGATTCGAAAGATCAGTGAAAGAGAGAGAGAGAGACAGAGAGAGCGGGAGAGAGAGAGAGGGAGAGAGAGAGAGAGAGACCATCTTCGCTCGACCGCGACGATGTTGTGCCTCTCTCTGGGTTCCTCTTCTTCCTCCTCTTTCTCCAGGTTCAACACACAACGCATTCTCTCTCTCTCTCTCTCTCTCTATCTCTCTCTCTCTCTCTCTCTTTCTCCAACACGCGCTGCCTCTTTCTCAGTTTCTCATCGAGGGTCACACAACACTCGATACAGATATACCCTCTGCATATAGATATAGATATAGTAACACATATGTGGGTTTAGAGCCCTCTTTGGTCCTGTGGAGTTGCCACGTTTGGCTCCGAGCAACGAGAGATGCACCTCTCTCGCGATGCTCACTGTATATCCTCTCTCGAACACATCGGAACTCGAGTGAGAGCGAGCCCAAGAGCTCTTTTACTTTTTCCTCTATTCGTTCGTTTTTTTTTTCATTTTTTATATCTTGTTTCGAGTACGTGTGGCCTCCTCGGGCTGCTACATCCTCTCTTGTCATACATCCAGAAAAAAGATCTAGTCGTAGGTACTATAATCGTTTATATGATTATTTTTTAGTTACTTTAAAGAAAATTTTATTTCCATCCAATTTTGGGCGATATTTACTTCCACTATATTTATTTATTTGAATTCACTGTCATCGAGAAACAGGCGTTGAAGAAAAATTCTATTCGTCGTTACTAAATACCTATTCACCCGTAATCTCATCCGATCATATCTGCAGATTTGTCAGTACCCCAAAAATCCGCTAGGTGGCTACCTCTCGCACAAGCGAACCTGCCTCTCCACGCCTATATCCTTTGCAGGCTCGTCTATGTTTGATATCCTTATTTTTCAGTATGGATATCTAATACATTGAACATGGCGGCAAAACGCAAGATGGTCGAATCCCCGAAAAGGATTCCCACAAAAAAGGGTATTTTTTCTTTTCCCTTCTGTTGAAGAAAGGACGAAGCTCAACGAAATTGTAGACTTCATATGTGTAGCTATACATTCAAAGATTGAAATGTTTAAAAATATATATTGCGTAAATATTAAAAACAAAATTATTTAATTTAAATACACATTTGTTCAGTTTGAAATAATGTTTATTAATATTAAACAAAAATTTATAAGATCGCAATATATTTTCCAGTAGGTCATTCAAAAAAAAAAAATTTCGTTTACATGAATAGAGTTGTATTAGGCCGGCCTACAACTAAAAAAATTTATTTGGCTTGACTAGGATTTAGTTAAATGTACTAGATCTTTTTTTCTAGGTGTATATATAAAATATATATTCCAGGGACCAAAGAGACTACTGATTCCGCTTCCCATCGAAATTTTCAATTCTCAGAGTAATTCTCGCGCACGAATGTTTTTTTTTACGCTCCGAAACATTAACCCTCCGCGGTCGCACTGGGTCATTGAAGACCCGAGCGAAATTTCACTCGGGCATTTCATCGCTCAAATAAGCTATTTACGGCGTGAAAAACAATAACTTTTGGGCTTCAACAAACATTGGATAGCGTTTCACAAACATTGAGGAGTAGTCAAGAATTTTTTTTATAATTTTTGAAGCAGTTTAACCCGTTGAAAATTGTATGCGGACACAGATGACCCAGCGCGACCGCGGAGGGTTAAGGTTGGGAGCGAAAATGGTGGGGGAATTTTTGAGTTTACAGTCCCAGAAAAAAGATTCATTTCGTTCGAACGAGTTTTTTTATTCATTTCTATGTGGGCATGATTAATAGCCTATTAGGCCGATATTTGAATGGAATTTGATTTATTTTGAATAAATTTATTTTTATCGAATAAATCATTTCACTTGGTGTGTATTACAACAGCTTTTTGGAGATTTTTTTAAAAATAAATTATCTTTTTGAAGTTTTTGTAATATCGGATTTTTAATTTTCAATAATCAGGGCCTTGAAAAGTCATGAAATCTCTTAAACACTAATTAATAAATAATGGAAAATAATTAATCGACCTTTTGTAGGTATAATTCGATATCTCAGAATTTTTTTAATTTGCGCCATCTATATTTTTCAATTTTTAATAATGAATTTTTTATTGGATCCTACTGTTAACCCTCCGCCTGTACGCTGGGTCTTTTAAGGCACAAGCCAAATTTTCAAATAGAATATCTCTCAAATTAGAAAAATTGTAAAAAAAAAAATCCTTATACTATTAATGGTTAAATAAATGATTGGCTCATGGAAAAAAATATTATAAAAGTAATTCAGAATTTGTTCAGATTTTTTGACGTTTTTTTTTTTGTAAAAAACATTAGCAGGACTTTAACGACCCAGGGTCACGTAATTGTCTTCCTGGTAATTGATAATTTACAATTTACACATTTTGTGATAAAATATGAAAATTATTAGATGAAATGTTCGGCAATTTGAAAATATGAAATTAAACAGCCCAAAAAATTCGGAAGAATTAATTTTGTTTCGCGGACTAAAAATTCAAAAATTACGCTTTTTTCCAGTCTTTTAATTCCTGTTCCTCCCTCAATGCTGCAAATTGACCCTGATAATTTTTTCGCGAATAAAAACCATTGGATCAATTTTGTATTTTATAAAAATGGCAAAAATCAGACTTTTTTGTAGTGTTTTAACCTTCCGCGGTCGCACTGGGTCTTTTGTGTTCGCATATAATTTTCAACGGATTAAACTGCTTCAAAAAATCTGAAAAAAATCCTGACTACCCCTCAATGTTTGTATAATGTGAATCATTGTTCATTAAAGCCCAAAAGTTATTGTTTTTTACGTTGTAAATAGCTATCCGAGCAAAGAAATCCCCAGAAATCGTAAAATTTCGCTCGGGTCCTTAATGACCCAGAGCGACCGCGGAGGGTTAATTACGGTTCTTCTCTTGATGCTGCAAATAGACATTAGTTCTTCCATGAATAAAAATCCGAAGAAATCGCGCTCGGCGTTCACAAATGTCACTCCAAGGGCAAGACCCTAGCTTACGATTCTTACGAAGCGCGCTTCGACGGAAGTGACACGCGTCACGCTACATCTCCGCCGTTCTTTACACGCCTATTTTCTCGTCTCTTTCGCGAAATATTTTATCACGTATCAAGTGCTCGTGTGCGAGGAAAATTGACGTCAAACGACGTCGTATATTTTCCCTCGTGCAGCGGAATAAATTGAAAAATAGTCTCCGCGCGATTTTCTCTCCATTTCGCCTGATCTTTGCACGCAAAATCTCGGTTAAATGAGGGGAAGGATAAAGGTCGACATAACCACAGGTTTTAACGCGTCTTACTTGCAGATAGCTCGATGGTATAAACACGAAAAGTGCATCGGAGTTATTTTTCAGCCTTTCACTCATAATTTTTTAAATTATTCAACACGGTTAAATAATTAAAAAAAAGATAAATAAGCAGTGAAGAATCATCTCAATAGATTGTGAAATTAAATATTTGAATAATTCAATAAAGAATTTTGAAATAAATGAATAAAAAGCAATTAAGGGAAAAGCCACTGTAAAGGGTGAAAAAATTGGCAATGGTTGAGAATTATTTTTACAGACATAATTAATTTTTCAAAGTTGAGGTTTTTGCTATTTTATTAAATATATATTCAACTCATTTGATAGCAATTTTTATTGAAAATTTTTAAAAATTAACGGAAATATAGATATCATCTTTAACGACAAGAAAAATTTATCCTTCATTGTCTTATTCATATCTTGATGAAAGATAATCCGAAAATAAAAAAATGAAAATATTAATATCTAATAGTAACTAAGTCAATGTTAAAAATCTTAACTTAAAATTTACCTACAATGTTTTAAAAATATATACTCTAAAAAAAAGCGAAAAAAAAAATTTCAAATTTTCACGATCCTTTTCCCCTTCAAAATAAATATTTAAAAAAAACATAAAAATAAACAATGACATGTTTTCTATCTTATCCAACATTTCATCTATCCAAGCTGCACTTTGCCCGTATAACCTGGGATAAAGAAGGTTGTAAACAGTTTCCAACTGCGAGAGCTCAAATCATTCGCAACTGTGACGCTTTTCCTACCCCAAGTGTGTAATCAACCCTGTCTTTGCCCTACACAAAATTCTCCTTCGACCAGTTTAGTTTCATACCTACATATATGTATATATGAAGCATTCCACACCAAGTGGGCCACTAAAAAATCGTGAGATCTCGAAATATTATGAAACATTTTTTTAAAGGTTATTCGAGTGTCAAGAGCGAGCAGGATTTTTTCAGATTTTTAAATCTGATTTTACACCCCCAATTTGGATACGAATGTTATTTATTTTTTTTCGATTCACTTTACACGCGAAACGATCCATTGCACAAAAAAAACACCTCTACATAAAATTTAGGTTTTCCAATATACTTTATAATCTCATCTTTTTTGAAGCTGTCCAGAATCCTTTTCGTGTATTTTTCAGCGAAACAAGGCAATAATATTTTTTTTCGTCGAGTTCGGCGTTTCCAATTTTCCTACAACTTCGAGAGAACTTTCGTTGATTTCACAACAAACCACAGAAAAATTGGCATGATGGAGAATCCATATCTTCCAAGTGTTTTTTGAGGTTAACTGATGAAAGCACTTGCGACTTAGGACAAATATTCGATGTCGTCCAACGCCCCCATTAAATTTATTGAAAAAAAACATTGAACATACATTATTTACCGTGTTTCAGCGTGGGGTTAAAGTCAAAAGTTGGGACCTCACAAAATACTTTAATATTTCCGAACAATAAAGGAATCAATCATACATTGACCCCACGCTGATACACGGTAAATAATATATGTTCAATGTTTTTTCAATAAATTTAATGGGGGCGTTGGACAACATCGAATATTTGTCGTGAGTTGCAAGTGTTTTCATCAGTTAACCTCAGAAACCACTTGGAAGATGTGAATTCTGCATCATGCAAATTTTTCTGTGATTTGTTGTGAAATCAACGAAAGTTCTCTCGAAGTTGTAGGAAAATTGGAAACGGCGAACACGACGAAAAAAAATATTATTGCCTTGTTTCGTTGAAATATACACGAAAAGGATTCTGGACACCTTAAAAAAAGATAAGATTATAAAGTAAATTGGAAAACCTAAATTTTATGTACAGGTGTTTTTTTTGTGCAATGGATCGTTTCGCATGTAAAATGAATCGAAAAAAAATAAATAACAACATTCGTATCCAAATTGAGGGTGTATAATCAGATTTAAAAATTTGAAAAAAATCCTGCTTGCTTTTGACACTCGAATAACCTTTAAAAAAATGTTTCATAATATTTCGAGATCTCACGATTTTTTAGTCGCCCATTTGGTGTGGAATGCTTCATATATGCACATGGATGTGTATACGGAGAGGAATGAGATCGTGAAGAGGGCGTCGGAGGGACTATATCTAGTAGGCCAACCTACGAATACGACGAATACGACAACGACGAGGATGGAAACGACGACGTCGACGACGTCGACGACGACGACATCGATCGCCCCGTTGGTGTCGGCCAGAGGCGACGAGAGAAATGGCGGGTGCTGCTGGCGTTTTACGAGGGTTTCACGAGGAATCCGGAAGGAGCGCGAAAGAGCCCAGAGTAAGGGAGAGAGAAAAAGAGAGAGAGAGAGAGGGAGGGAGGGAGGGAGGGAGAGAGAGAGAGAGAGAGAGAGAGAGAGAGAGAGAGAGAGAGAAAGAGAGAGAGAGAGAGAGAGAGAGAGAGAGAGAGGGGTGTATATAGGCGTCGCGGCGTTTCAATAATGCAGTAGTCTTCGTGGAGCAAGAAAAAGAGAGACAGAAAGTTACAGTTTACATATATGTATCTATATATATATTGCATACATGTATAAACGTACAGAGAGCCCAACAGTGCATTTTCATCGCAAATACTCTCGGGCTCTCTTTCTCTCTCTCTCTCTTTCTCTTTCTCTCTCTCTCTCTCTCTCTCTGTGCAATCCAGGAGAGTCCAACGTCTATAGCATGTACAAAATTCGCACATACTATGTATATGTATATGGGGCATTCCACGTCAACTCACGTGGTCATCGGCCCGAACCCCTCGGATTCAGTCGACGAATTTTGTTTTCAGTATATTTTGTTCTAAAAAAAAGAGGTTATTTTTTCAGATTTTTATCACTTGTTTTGCCCGATAAAATAATTTTTGCCATAACTTTTGAGTAAAAATGAATTTGGATCAGGTTCAAAATTTTGGATTTTTTAAAAAATCAAATCTAAATTTAAAAAAAAAGTATTTTCATCATAGTTTGAGGGCCGAGAATAATTTATATATTTTTTTTAATTACAGAAAAAAAATTTGTTTACTTTTCTTGTAAATTAAATATTTTAATTATGGTTCCCTGTAGGAAAAAAATAAAAAATAAATCGTATGTTGGTAAAAAAAAAAAAATTCCTATATTTTGATAATATGATTTATGTATTTCGATAATAGATTTCATAAAATCGGATAGTTATGGCATTGAGAAAATGTGTTTCTTTTCAGACCGAGTACGACAACAATATGAAAAACTTTAACTATATTATCAAAAAACTATTGTCAAAATGTAGGAAATCAAAACACAGAAAATAAATTATCAAAATATAGGAAACATTTTTTCTACCAAGATATGATTTATTTATTTATTTCTTATCCTACAATTTTTTTTTAAATTAAAAAAAGTATATAAACGATTCTCGGCCTACTCTCAAACTATGATGAAAATACTAGTTTTTAGATATAGAATTTATGCAAAAAATGCAGAATTTTAAAACTGGTCCAAATTCATACTCAACAGTTATGGAAAAGAAATTATTTTCACAGATGAAACAAATGATGAAAATCGGGGAAAAATCTCTTTTTTGGACCAAAATGTGCAAAAAAAAAATTTGACCCGGAATGCCCCATATATAGAGAGAATTGATAGTAGTAAGATGCTCGCTGTCGCGACTACACTATCGTGACGTGATTGTGTTTGGCCGTCTTCGACCATGTTTCTCGTTTTGCCGACGGTTCACGCCGTTTCGCAAACCCCCATCATAAATACCCCCCCCCCCCTACTTTGCGATTTTAACCCCTTCCCCCTTCCTCCTTAACTCTCAGAGACCGATCTAACACGATTTATATCGATACCTACATAAACCTTCCCCCTTCCTCGCCCCTACCCTCTCTTTCCCGTTGCCCCACCCCCACCCCCCACCCCCGTGGAAAAACTATTTGTCAGGAGGGTGGGGGGGGGGGGGAGGGGAGACGTGGCGACAGATAAATGTACAGCGATAACCTATAAAATTTTCGAACGACAAACCTGCAACGCTCGATCGGCCCTCGGGTTTTTCTCTTTTTCCTTCTTTCGTTGGAAAATTTTTCATCCGGTAAAATCAGAATAATAATGAGGAAGGAAATTGTAAAAATTGAGGTTATTTTTTGAAGATTCGTTTGTTGCAGTTTATTGGGATTAAGGTGCTTCCTTGTACAGAGCTTATTTAATTTCCTTTTTTTTCGATATTTTTTTTTGTTTATTGTCAAAATATCAACAAATATATTGTAAAAAATAGAGTGGTGAAAATATTTTTTGTTTTTTTTTTTTAACGAGCTCTTTAAAAGGCCTCAAAATGTTTACTTTTAGTTTTTGAGCAAATCGTTGACAGAGTGAATTAAGAATAACGAGATTTAATGTTTTTCTGTCTTTTGTTGGAAAATCTTTCATGCTGTGAAATCAGAATAATAATGATGAGGGAAATCGTGCACATTCAAGTTTCTTTTAATTTTTTTTTTGTTGCATTTTATGCATTTTAGGCGAAGAGCGAGTGAGTAAGTGAATCTTTTTTAGGATTTATGCTGAATTTTTTCATTTCCAGCTTTTCAGTAAATCGTTGAAAGATTTAAGAAAAATATCTAGATTGAATATTCTGTGAATTTACAATTCTTTCGACGATTTTTTTTAATGAGAAAATAGTTTAATTACAATGATGCATAAGTTAAGGGGTTGAGCCTTGATAATGGCAAAAGCAAACGGAATTTTCAGGAATATTTTTTGAGGAAACCTGCCGAGTTTTTGAATACATTTTTTTGGATTTTAGAGAGCATTTTTATGAGAAGGTTCTATATTTTTTTAAACAAAAAGTAATCAAAAATTTTGGGAATATGATTGTTTATCTTATCTGAAATAAAAATAAATGTAAATGAATTGAATATGAGTACGAAATAATTTAGTCCTTGATCGAAGAATTTATTAAAATGTTAAGGAGATTTACGCTTTACGCTAGTCAAGGCTGAATTTTAGAAATTTTAATTTGCCGCAGTATCAGCTGTTTTACACTTCACCGCGAGAAAAAATTTATTTAGTTTAAATAAATAAATAAATCTATTCAAATTTTAATTTTATTAAAATATCGGTCTCACATTCTATTTTACAATTTCATTTTCACAAAAAATCGAAAAAAGTTTTTTAACACAATTTTAATCCTGCGTCTGTACACTGGGTCGTTAAAGTCCTGCTACAGTTTTTTTCTAAGAAAAAAACGTCAAAAAAATCTTTAAAAAATTCCGAATTACTTTTATAACATTTGTTTCCACCATCCAATCATTTATTCAAGCATTTATAGTAAACAAAATTGTTTTTGTTTACTATAAATAGAGAGAGTTTCAAATAAAGATATTCTATTTGAAAATTTGGCTCGTGCCTTAAAAGACCCAGTGCACAGACGAAGGGTTAAATTTACTGTCAATACATAACATTTTTGGAATG
>OX333073.1:50421695-50659958 GCA_946863875.1 Alloplasta piceator
GGGCGCGCGGGACGTTTACAAACGCCATTTTTAGCGTTAAATTCACTTTATCACTGACAAACGGAAACGGATCATTCAAAAAATTCTGCATTTTTTGTACAAGGTGCCCAGATATGTACTCTTTCAAACCCATATTTATTGAACATTAACAAATGGTTCGTATCTTCGAAAAAAAATCTCTAAGAATCAATATTTTTACTATTTTTCAATTAATGATATTGATTTTTGTCTTAGACGTTTTTGTTTTTTTTCCGTTTCTTTTCTTGTAAAACTCGGTATCAGTATTGCTTACAATGCGGAAATTGCTAAAAAATAAATCTTTATTTTGGAAATTCTCATATTTTATTTTAAAATGAAGGTTTTCAAAATTTTCGATTCACCCTAATATATACATATATATTCGATTCGACATAGCATATCCTCGGACATACACATGTGCCCGCACTTGTGGCGTGTGTATGCGCACAAACGATCCGTCTCGCATGGAAATATATGAATATATATCAGATATGTGGCATATGTGCAAAAAATATATTTGTGATACAAAATATTTCAGCTCGGCAATATAGAGGATTTTTATTGCATGATATATCATATGTATGTTTTATACATATATTTTTTTATACGTAAAAAAATTACCCTGAAAATAATATATTTTTAAAATTGGTGAAATATATGAGCTGAATATATTACATATATTTCATCCCGCATGGATATATATGAATGGACGATACAAACGTAAAAAATTATATTTTCTGTGTAACAGTATATCACAGTGCAAAAATCTAGGGGACTTATATTGGATAATACAATAAATGTATATTTCTCATATATTTTTCATACAAAAATAATTTTCAATAAAATCAATCAATTTTTTGAAATGATTTAAACATATATAAGAGTTGAATATATTACATATTACTCTGCGTGAAAATATATGCGATATATCGCATACATATATTTTGCATACACAATTAATTTCAGCACGATTTTTAAAATTTCAAAAATTTATATTTTTGAAACAAAAAAACACCTCTCTGAAAATTTCAGGATCTTTTAAGATCGGTACAAGGTATTATATAAAAAAAAATTAAACCAAAAATAAAATATGGAACTTGGATTTTTACGATTTTTGAAAATTCAAAATTCTCCAAATTCATCATTTTTCAACAACAAAAAATTCGGAATATTCTTCTTTTCGTAGCCCCAAGTATACTCTAAAACGACTTCAGAACGATTTTTCGTAACTACAACAGTTTTCAAGATATTTGAAAAATAAACTAGACAGATTTGAAAAATTGTGAAATCTTGAATTTTGCATAACTTTCGTAAACAACATTTTTTATTTTTTTTCCTTTGGTAGAACTTCATTTTATTGAAAACGAAAACTTCTGACCACATTTCATGGAAATTGAAAGGGGTCGATTCCAACTCTTGGTCGATTTGACATGGAATGACCCATATACATATATACAGACACACATGTGTATGCACTCGTCCTTCCGAACGATAAATAGCCCGAGACGTCTCGTGCCATTGGGCTCACGTTTGTGCCTGAAAAAATAAATGAAACCTCCTCGTGTAAGAGAGACGAAATATCCCATTTCTCTCTCTCTCTCTCTCTCTCTCTCCCCCTTGTTCGCTTAAAATGGAATTGGTCCGTCAAACACACGGTTTTATGTTATACAGATTATATACATACTCGCTGATCCGAAAACAAAAAGCCCCTTCAAGCTCTCGGAGTTTGAAAAAAAAAGAAAAAAAAATCACTGTATTCGTACGTCCAACTCTCGGTAAATCCCGTTGTGATGAGACGGAGCGAAATCTTCTTTCCACCAAGGCAAATGGTCCTTTGTTTTTTTTTATTATTTATTTCGTTGACAGCGGATTCCAGATATATTTTGCAAATCCATCGTTACCTCTGTGCAGATATTTTTTTTTTTACGTGTATCATATACGTGAACCCACTTACACATGGCAATGCGTATGAGATTCCTTTTTTTTTTGCTCTTTTGCTCTCGTAAAAGTTGACCGAGCACGCGCTCGCGGCTTTTCCTCTCTTATCTCTGACCGCCTTCTTTCTCTCTCTCTCTCTCTCTCTCTCTCTCTCTCCCCCTCTTTCTCTACCGCTCCGGTTTTTTTTTCTCTGGAAAGCATTCGTTATACTGCGCTGGGCAACGGGGATTCTTTTCCGGCCGATACCCCTCGCATATGTGACGCAGAACGCGGGAGTGAGAGGAAGGAAAAAAGCGTATTATAATAGGGAGATGTGTAAGAGAGCGAAAACCGGCCGCATATGTATGGGGAAATGTGGGGCAAAATGGGCACTGTCTAAAAATATTTTTAAAAACACTGAAAATTGAAAAATCTAGAAAATGATGGAATTATTATTATTATGAGCGTAAATATTTCAAAATAGTAAATGTTTGAAAAAGTATGGAGGACTGGGGGGGGCAAAATGGGCATATCTTGGAGCAAAACGGAAACCCTCTAGAACTATTGAAAAACATTGAAAATTCTAAAATCTAGAAAATGAGGGATTCGTTATTATTATAAGCGTAAATATTCTAAAATAGTAGATGTTTGAAAAGGTTTAGGGAAATGTGGGGCAAAATGGGCACCCTCCAAAATTATCGAAAAATACTGAAAATTGAAAAATCTAGAAAATGATGGAATTATTATTATTATGAGCGTGAATATTTCAAAATAGTAAATGTTGAAAAAAGTATGGAGAACTGGGGGGCAAAATGGGCATATCTTGGAGCAAAACGGAAACCCTCTAGAACTATTGAAAAACATAGAAAATTCTAAAATCTAGAAAATGAGGGATTCGTTATTATTATAAGCGTAAATATTCTAAAATAGTAGATGTTCGAAAAGGTTTAGGGAAATGTGGGGCAAAATGGGCACCCTCCAAAATTATCGAAAAATACTGAACATTGAAAAATTTCGAAAATTACGGAATTATTATTGTTATGAGCGTAAATATTCTAAAATAATAAATGTTCCAAAGAGTTAAGGGAATTATGGGTCAAAATGGGCACTCTTCAAAATTATCGAAAAATACTGAAAATTGAAAAATCTAGAAAATGAGGGAATTATTATTATTATGAGCGTAAATATTCTAAAATAATGAATGTTCCAAAAAGTTGAGAGAATTGTGGGTTAAAATGGGCACCTCGGGGCAAATCGGGCGGCGTCTAAAATTGTCGAAAAATCCTAAAAATGATAAATTCTAGAAAATGAGAGAATTATTATTATTATAGGCGTAAATATTCCAAAATAGTAAATGTTCCAAAAAATTGAGGCAATTGTGGGGCAAAATGGGCCCCTCGGAGCAAATCGGGCAGTCTCTGAAATTATCAAAAGACATCGAAAATTCTAAAATCTGTAAAATGAGGGAATTATTATTGTTATGAGCGTAAATATTCTAAAATAATAAATGTTTCAAAAAATTGAGGGAATTGTGGGGCAAAATGGGCCCCTCGGGGCTAATTGGGCAGTCTCTGAAATTATCAAAAGACATCGAAAATTTTTTAATCTGTAAAATGAGGGAATTATTATTTTAATGAGCGTAAATATAACTAAATAGTAAATGTTTATAAAAGTATGGGGGAACGTGGGGCAAAATGGTATCTCGAGGCAAAATGGGCAACCTCTAAAATTATCGAAAGACATTTAATTCTAAAATCTAGAAAATAACGGAAATATTATTGTAATAATGAGCATAAATATTCCAAAATAGACTTGCCGCGCTAGTTCAGATCTAGATGACATTTTCATGACAATTATCTTTTGCGCGTTGCAATAATTAAAAAATTGTCATTCCCATCGCATTAAAAAAAAAAATGGCCAATTTATTCTAATGGTATGATTGTAATCGAATTTTACTAAAATATCTTCGATAATTTGAGGGTCGGAGCAAAATGAGGTGCCCGGAGGGAAACGGGCATAATTTTTAGATTAGAATTTTACATTTATTTTAGATTGAAGTTTTTCATTTTTTCGAAAATTAAATATGGTTAAAGTTTCTTTTTTCGACCTCCGCTTTTGATGGTTACAAAAAATCCCATCATGAAGTTTGTGCCCAAACTTAATTCACCTTAAATTGAATGAAAATTTTTTTTTTCAAAGCCAAAAACAAACTTGATGAATTTCTTGTTTTGAATCTGCAATTTTAACAAAAATTTTCATTAAGAAATTTTTTGGGGAAATGCGGTAATTGCAATTTTTTTTTAAAATCAAATTAGGGATTAGATTTTTTTCTGTCGTCGAGCTTCAATCATGACAAAAATGTTTAGTAAAATTGGTATTTATTTCGAATCATGACGCTTGGACTTGATAAAAAATTGCCATTTTTTTTATGAAGTCAAATTTGTCAAGTTCGAGAAAATATTCGATTTTCCTCGAACATTCGCAGCGATAAATCGGGAGAAAAGTTGACAAATTTTCCTGATAAATGTTTCGTGCAAATAGAATATTTGTTTCGCTACTTTTCCTCGCGTTTTACATACGAAAACGACTGGAGGTCTCTGGGGGTCGCCACAGGAGGAAGGACCCCCCCTGGTCGAAGGCATCGAGCCTTGACTATGGCTGATGTTACAGATGGGTTGCGAAGAGGGTTATTTCAACCCTTCCCCTTGTGTATATTTACATTTTTATTCCGTTCCCGTTTCGTGAAACGGAAACTTTAGCCTTCCTCCACCCCTCTTCCCCCCCCTTTTTTTTCTTCCCTACTTTCGCATTGGCATCCCCTTAAGCCAACAGCGCGCCCTCTGGTTTCCGGTCGAGTCTTCCAGTTTCTCCAGCACTTGTATATATATATATATAAGTGTAAATATATATGCATGACGTTTTGCGAAGCCATATCGTGCGTTAGCGAGGATTTTTATTCACTCGAATCCAGTTTATTACCAGCCTGACGTTTTTATATGCCTCCTGCTCTCTCTCACTCTCTTTTCTCCTCTGTGCATTGTACTGTACGCAGTCCATGAATATATATGGGGCGTTCCATCCCAAATCGGACATTTTGAAAAACTTTTTTTTTTATTTCCTCAATTTTTTTATATTTTTGTGTACCCATCAAAAGACCCTTCCTGTTAAATTTTGAGATTTTTTTGATTACCCGTTCAAAAGATATTAAATTAACAAAAAAGCCGCTCTTTTTTTGGTATTTCGGTCATAACTTCTTTAATAATGGTTCGAATTAAAAGTTTTTTTTTTTCAAAATTTTTGTTTTTTATGGCCTTTTCAGAAAAAAATACAACAAAAATATTCGACGCGTTTGCGAATGAGTTTTAAACTTTAAATCGCGTCTTTAAAAGTGAGTGTCATTTTTGATTTAAAAAAAAAAATTTTGTTTTATCTATCTATTCAACAATTTTTAAGACTAGTCCGATCGTGGCATATCAATAACTACTATTTTTTTCGATTTTTGAAAATTAAATTTTTTTTTCTCAAATTAATATGAATACCAATTTTGGTTACTGTATAGTATTTTTTTAATCATTTTGGATTAATTTTGGCACTTTTTCATTGTTAACAGATTTTTTTAATTAATAACTAATCGATGAGCAAATAACAACAGTTCAAGAATTGTAAGAGTGGGCATTGAACCTAAATAGTTTACCAAATATTGCTGTCAAATTTTCACCTGAGAAACATTATTTATCGGACAAGTCTTAAAAATTGTTGAATAGATGGATGTTTAAAGCAAAAAATTGAAAAAAAATATCAAAAATGACACTCACTTTTAAAAACGCGATTTAAAGTTTATAACTCAAAAAACTCATTCAAAAACTCGTCGAATATTTTTGTTGTATTTTTTTCTGAAAAGGCCATAAAAAACAAAAATTTTGAAGAAAAAAAACTTTTAATTTGGACCATTGTTGAAGAAGTTATGACCAAAATACCAAAAAAAGAGCGGTTTTTTTGTTAATTTAATATCTCTTGAACGGGTAATCAAAAAAATTTCAAAATTCAACACGAAGAGTCTTTGGATGGGTACTCAAAAATATAAAAAAAATTGAGGAAATAAAAAAAAAGTTTTTCAAACTGTCCGATTTGGGATGGAACGCCCCATATATATATACATCTTTCGTTAAAGGCCATTCGTCTCGGTTCTCTCGTCACGTTTCGCATAAATTGCGCCATCTTTCAAAAGCGTTACACTCTCGTTAAAAGTTAAATAAATGTGTACACCTAACCAGGCTCCACTCCCCATCAACACTCCGCCTTGTACCGGCAAAATAGTCCAGTGATGAAGTTCACAGCATCCATTTATTTTCCCCTTTTTTCTCTTTGAATATTTCTTTTTCTTCAGATGTCGCTTTTTCGCCCTCTGATTTGGTAATTAACCTGCAGACATTGTTGGATAATGAGATAATTTGTAATTTTTTTTTTTTTTTTTTTTTTTTTTTTTTTTTTTTTTTTTTTTTTTTATTGATTATGGAAAAAAAAATTGAGGTTTGTGACGTTTGGTCAAATGGTAAACCGAGCAATTTATTCCAGTGATGATAAATCGAAAAAATGTTGATACTTGGTAGTAATTAGCAAAAGTTTCTATTAATGTTAAATATGTATTATTAATAAAATAATTAATTAAATATTGCAAATAAAATAATTATGTATCTGGAATTAAGAATGTTCAGCTAAAGGATAATACGAATGTATTTTCAAAAGAAAAATTGAAGGAAATTAATTGATATTGATATAATTATTAATATTGACATTAATATTTTGTTTATTAATATTAATAACAATTTTAACAATTAAAAGTAATATATTAGTATAACTAAATTGACTGATATTGAATTTTTTTTTTCTGGGTCAATATTAATCAACTCAAACCTCATTCGGATTCCTCTTTTTCGGCTCAGTTCCGCGTTCAGCTTTTTTTTATTTTATTTCTCTTTGCGAACGAATTCCCGAATAGATTCACGATCCATCGTTCGCGTCAGCTAAAAATTTCATTTTTTTTGCACTTTCAATATTCGCGTGGGCGATGGTGCCTCGAGATTCAAAGATAGCGACGACTTTGACAAATTTTTTACCTTTTGCTCCTGAACGAGACATTTTTGCCAACGTCGGCAATTCGAAGGATTCTCGATCGGAGAAATCTCCATTCGGAGGTTAGATTTATACTGATATCGCTGACATTTTCTGACTTCGATCGAAAGAGAAAAAAGACAAATGCAAAAAAATTTCATCATCAATGTAACATAAGACAGTTATTAACGGGTTATACGCAGTCAGGAGGCCGAAAAAAGCGATTTTTCAAGAATTTTTTCTGCAAAGACATTTTTATTTATTAACGTAAAAATGTATTTACATATTTTTGTAACTTTGAATTTTATTTTGCAATTTTTCCTTTAAAAAAATAATGATTCTTGAAGCCGCCGTAGACGGTAAAAAAAAGTGTCTTGCGGTGACCACGATATCTTTGGATTGAATAACTCAAAATAAAAAAATAAAAAAAATTCCGTTAATAAAAGGTATAATCTAGTATCTAATCGAAGGAATAAGCAAAATATTTATTTTTAACAAAATGGCGGCTTCCCAAAAGAAAATTCAATCTTTGATGAAAATTTTTTGCCTTGAATTGTTTATAAAATGAAAAATATTTATCGGTAGGAAAAAACCTTCGATCGATTACTAAAAAATATATTTATAAAGCTTGTGTAAAAATTTGAGACTGATCGGTTGTGCCGTTTCTGAGAAATCTTGGTCACCGACTTTGAAAACACAGTTTTGAGAAAAAGGCGTTCAAAGTTTCAAAAGCAATTTCGAAAAAGAAATGAAAAATCGTTTTTTGAAAATCCTGACTGCGCATAACCCCTTAAGAGTTTTCTCTTTGACCGTGTGCTGTGTATTACACAGTTTCACGCCCCCATAAATAACACATTGAATCTGCATGTGCGAAGGCACTTTTGCATCGCCTCCTCCTTTCCTTCCTCATTATTTCAACGGCTCTTGCATTTCAAAGCTCCACTCTTTGTATATATGAAGCATTCCACACCAAGTGGGCCACTAAAAAATCGTGTGATCTCGAAATATTATGAAACATTTTTTTAAAGGTTATTCGAGTGTCAAAAGCGAGCAAGATTTTTTTCAGATTTTTAAATCTGATTTTACACCCCCAATTTGGATACGAAAGTTGTTATCTATTTTTTTTCGATTCATTTTACACGCAAAACGATCCATTGCACACAAAAAAAACACCTCTACATAAAATTTAGGTTTTCCAATGTACTTTATAATCTTATTTTTTTTTAAGCTGCCCAGAATCCTTTTCGTGTATTTTTCAGCGAAACAAGGCAATTATATTTTTTTTCGTCGTGTTCGCCGTTTCCAATTTTCCTACAACTTCGAGAGAACTTTCGTTGATTTCACAACAAATCACAGAAAAATTGGCATGATCGAGAATTCATATCTTCCGAGTGTTTTCTGAGGTTAACTGATGAAAACACTTGCAACTCACGACAAATATTCGATGTTGTCCAACGCCCCCATTGAATTTATTGAAAAAACATTGAACATATATTATTTACCGTGAATCAGCGTGGGGTCAATGTATGATTGATTCGTTTATTGTTCGGAAATACCAAAGTATTTTGTGAGGTCCCAACTTTTAACTTCAACCCCACGCTGAAACACGGTAAATAATGTATGTTCAATGTTTTTTGAATAAATTTAAGGGGGGCGTTGGACAACATCGAATGTTTGTCGTAAGTCGCAAGTGTCTTCATCAGTTAACCTCAGAAAACACTTGGAAGATATGGATTCTCCATCATGGCAATTTTTCTGTGATTTTTTGTGAAATCAGCGAAAGTTCTCTCGAAGTTGTAGGAAAATTGGAAACTGTGAACTCGACGAATAAAAAATGTTTCGCTGAAAAATACACGAAAAGGATTCTGGACACCTTAAAAAAAGATGAGATTATAAAGTATATTGGAAAACCTAAATTTTATGTATAGGTGTTTTTTTTGTGCAATGGATCGTTTCGGATGTAAAGTGAATCGAAAAAAATAAATAACATTCGTATCCAAATTGGGGGTGTAAAATCAGATTTAAAAATCTGAAAAAAATCCTGTTCGCTTTTGACACTCGAATAACCTTTAAAAAAATGTTTCATAATATTTCGAGATCTCACGATTTTTTAGTGGCCCACTTGGTGTGGAATGCATCATATGTGTAATGTTTGTATGTTTGTCTATGTGGGGACATGTACACGTTTGCGTATTATGCGTACAAACACAAACTCAATTGTGGGTGGGCCCGGTTTCATGGGGTTGCCTTTCTTCGGTGGTCCAGGAGAGATCCAGCTCGTTTCTCTGGACACTGCAAAACAGATTCACGAAAAACAATATATATGTTTATATACGAAACATTCTCCGTCGAGTGAGAAATATATTTTAATCGAGTGATCTTCAAAAAAGGTCCATTTTGAAGAATTAGTTTTCCACGACTCTGGATTCGAGGGTTTAAGCCTTGAAGTAGAGATGTTCGATTCTTTGGAAAGAATCGATTCTGAATCGAATCAAGAAATTCGATTTTTATGAAAAATCGAACATTGTTCTCTCATCCTAAATTGTTTTCTCAGTGTAGAGCCAAACGTCAAACTTTGGTCAGACTGACCAACGAGAATTAACCTTTTCCAAAATCATATTTCCATAATAATTATCAGAGCCAACATTCAAACTATGGACAGACTGACGAATGACCTTCAACCTCTCTCAAAATCATATTTCCATAATAATTATGACATTTTCGTTTAAAGAATAATAAGAAGGGGGTTTATGAAAAAAAAAACATTAATCCACCCCATGGAAAATGCTTCATACATGCTCTTCGTACCCTTCGCTGTTTATCCTTCTCGGTGAAGCGCATAATAGGCCGCTTATGAATTCTCCGGCATTGGCCCATGGTACTCTCTGAAAAGGGAATTGGGAATAATGGAAGGATGAGAGAGAGAGAGAGAGAGAGAGAGAGAGAGAGAGAGAGAGAGAGAGAGAGAGAGAGAGAGAGAGAGAGAGAGAGAAAGAGAGAGAGAGAGAGAGGAGAGGAGAGGGAGAGAGAGAGAGAGCCAGTAAGAGAGGGAGAGCGAATAAGAGAGAGAGAGAGAGATCGAGTAAGAGAGAGAGAGAGAGATAGAGAAAGAGTGAGTAAGAGAGAGAGGGAGAGAGGTCCCACTGCACAAACCATAATATAGAGAGCGGTAAACGAGGCGGGTTTCGCGAATGAGACACCGGACACGAAAGAGAGAGAGAGAGAGAGAGAGAGAGAGAGAGAGGGAGGGAGAGGGAGAGAATCGAGATGGGGGAAGAGAGAAAACCGCGGACGAGAAATCGGTGTGGCATGAGAATGGAAGCTTACTCCGCAATAAGAGGGAAGGACGCGTGGAATTTGGACGAGGAGAGCCATAAGCGAAACGCGCCCGTTTATTGTACCCCATTCTATACGATTAGTCCAGCCGAGACTACTAGACACTAGAGCTACGATTTTCTCTCTTACTCTCATCATCTCTACACACATATTACTTTCCCTCCCTTTGCCTTCCCTCGCAGCATACGATAGGATAGCTTAAGAGTGAGAGAGAGAGAGGGTCAGGGAGAGAGAGAGAGAGAGAGAGAGAGAGAGAGAGAGAGAAAAGACCCCATTGCTCCAATTTCGGTCTCTACTCGTTCATTGTTGTGGTCGACGTCCCGTAAATCCGAGACCTCCTACACATCCAAAATGAGGGACAGATGGATGCTGAGCGTCCACACTGCCTTTTTGTTCCTATCCTCTTCTCTCTCGCGCACTCATTATATGCACACATTTCATGGCGGATGAACCTAAATGGCCGCGTTAATTAAAAATATCTCGCATTACGTGGATTATTCGAAGCCAACGAAATTTTCGTGTTCAGATCTCGATGGTTTTTTTTTTTGCTTTGGATTAATCGAAGTTTCGTGATTGTCAATAATATTTTTGAATGTCATTGGATTTGGCAATTTGTAATTTTTTTAAAAACACTGTACAATGTTTGACGATGAGATATGTTTGGAAATTTTCTCCCTCGAATTTGATTGAAAGATCTGTGCCGGCAGTTTGAAAATTTGTGCAGGGTAAAATCCTCTTTTTCTTTTTTGAAAGTTTCTTCATGAAACGACGGATTATTTCATAATTAGTTTTCACTTTGGTCCCTGATTAAACAAAGATCTGTCATTTTTGACGTGGTAAACTGATGGAGAATCTGTTGAAGAATAAAATGAAAACCCTTCGTCTGTAAACCTGGGTCGTTCGCGTCCGACCGTTTTTTGATGGGGTTAATGAACTCGGAAAAATTTAATAAAATTTGAGCCACCGTTCGAAACCTTCAACTCGATATACCAACAATAAAGTTTGTGAAAATTTTGTTTTTTCATATATATTTTATTAACAAAATGGAGCAATTCCGTAAGGAATCAGTAGTTTGCTTAAAAAATCATAACTTTTCGAAAAATTAAGATGTCTTCGTGTACTTTACGGCAAATTGAAGCTGACCTTTGAGGAAAAAAATAACAGATTTTATTCAGATTTTATTCACATATTCGCTGACCTGCGATTTTTGGCAAACGCCGTCTGTAAACGTGGGTCATTTATGTCCAACCCGAATTCTGTCCGCTCGCTGTGATGGTTCAAGGGTAGCTTTGACCTTGCATTTCGGGGGTCATTTGGGAGGGAAGCAATCGGCGAAAACAATTTTGGATAGGACAAAAATGACCCAGTTTTACAGACGAAGGGTTATTATGAAGAGAAGAATTTTCGTTGCGTTTAAACGATGCTAACTTCAACATAACATTTTTATGTATTTGAAGTTCTGAACGCTCAGTTCAACGAAAAAGTTAACTTAGATTAAATTAATTTAATTTCCAAAGAAAAATTAATAGACCTTCGCCCGTTCTTGGTCGACAATTATTTCAAATAATGTCCTAACCATTGAGAATGAATTGTCCAAATGTTATTGAAATGTTTGAAATTTTGGTTTTAGGAAGAAACTTGAAATTCATAAATTGTCAAAAAAATATATATATATATCGCAATTCTATAAATATTTAGAATATTTATAAATATTTATAAACAATTTTCAAAATTCAGCTTTCATTTGACTATAGGACAGCGCACTTGATCACTGCCAATGATTAAACTCGTCGAGTCTAATCGTTTACAAACTCGACATCGCACTGTGATGGTCATTTTCGTCCTCCCTCCATACATATCCGTCCCGTTTGCCAGTGGTATAATCTTTCTCCTTCTTTCTTCTCGGCGTGAGATACAAAGTATACAAATATATATCCACAGTCTTCGTGAGCGACCTTTGGCAGTAAATCGCTTCGAAAGAGGATACTCTCGATACGAGGACCTCCTTCCTCCTTCGTCAGTATCTCTCTCGCTCTTCCTCCTCATCGTCCCAATCTGTCCCTCTCTATCTCGCCTTTTCGTCAGCTATTTCAGCCGGATCTCCGGATCCGCGAATGCGGTGAAAGTTCCCCCACACGGAAATATAATATACCGGAAAATATATTTTTCGATATACGTAAAAATATATTTAAAATATATTCGAAGTGTCCATTATATATTCTAAATACATTTCAGATGTATCTAAAATATATATCAGATATATATTAAATATATAATATGTATATTCCATATAAGAAATATACTCAAAAATATATTCGTGATAAGTACATTTTCGGCAGAAAATATTTCTTTGAAATATATATTAAATATATTTTAGATATATGATTATTGTGCATAAAAATATATTTTTTGATATATGTAAAAACATATATTGTGTATATGTAAACATATATTAAAATTATATCGAAAATATATAAAACGTACACTCAATGTATATGTTTGATGCATTTAGTATATATCTTCAATACATTTTTTATATTTATATTGTAATATTTTTAAATAGTTTAAAAATATACCTAAAATCATATTTGTAATACATACATACAAATATACTTAATATATCCAAAAATATATTTTCCGTAATATTTGCCGATATATTTTATTTCCATGTGGGCCCTGCCGAGTGACTATGAGATGCTCTTCGAAAAAAGATGGCGCGAGAGAGAGAGAGAGAGAGAGAGAGAGAGAGTGGGGGGGGGGGGGGGGGGGGTGTTCTAAGCTCTGATATTCGAGTCAAGACCGCGCCGAGGTTTAACTTGTAAATGATATCCTCGAGAAGGGAGGTTGCCAACGAGAAGGAAAAAATAGTAGAGAGCGTAAAGAAAGATTGAGAGAGAGAGAGAGAGAGATGAAAAAAAACGTATTCACGCCGAGTTCGAGACTGACAAACGACTCGCGCTCAATCTTCGATCTCGTATCCAATTGTGCCCACGTATTCGTGATTTTACGCACACGAGTTTTGTTACAACGTGTGTGTTACGCACTCTCGGAAGAATTACACGTATTCATAAACGTATCGTCATAGTTCAAAACCAAAAAGACGCATAGTTACTCTTTGAGCATTGAGCTTTGCGTCTTTTTGTCTTTGAATCGTCGTTACGACTACATATAGAGATATGTGGGGCAAAATGGTCACCTTGGGACAAAAAGGGAAAGAAAAAATTATTGAAAAATAATATGTTGAAATTTGCATCGTTTCAATGCAATGGAAATCTTTTAATTTTTTAAATTTCTATTTTATTTTATTTTTTTATTTTTCAATGAAATTCATTCTTTATAAAAAAATTTCAGACTCAAGAAATGGTTGAAATATAATTTGCGGTTTTTATTAAGGAATTCGGATGCACGGGCGAGGAGTAAATCTTGCTTAAGAGGAATTAAAAAAATTTAATTTTCAAAATAATTGGAAATTGGATTTTTATTTAATTGATTTTTGAAAATCATTGGAAATCGAAAAAATGTTGGAAGTGAGGGAATTATTATTACAATGAGCGTAAATATAATTCCACAAAATATGATGTTGAAGTTTGCATTGTTGTAATGCAATGTGAATAATTTTTTGGAAATTCATTTTTCACAGTATTTATGCTTTGAAACGATTTTTCACTTTGAAAACTTATCAGAAGAAATTAATTTTATTAAAAAATAAATTATTACCGTTGCCATTGAACAGATCTCATTGTGATTTTTTCATGAAAATTGCCCATCGAGAGTCGAAAAATTAAAAAAAAAATTGTCTTTCTCATGAATTTGAAAAAAAAGAGCTCAAAACAATTTAATAGTATTGTGGTAACCCATTTTTACTGAAATTTCCTCGATAATCCAAGGGTCAAACCAAATTGCTGTACCGGGGGCAAAATGGTCACCTCCTTGATCGTAAAAACAATATTAAGTAACGTAACCAGGATTGGAATTAAATTCCATCGAAAATCCAGGTATCTCTAATGTCAAGATTATGTGAAAGGCCTGGAAACGAAGAAAATCGTTATTAAACGTTTTTCCTCGTTCACTCGATTTCCAAAAAAAAAAAAAATTGAAGAAAATGAAAATTTTCATTAATTTTCATATTAAACTTTCACACTAAAACTACCTTTTTACATTAAAAATATTGAAATACAAAATATTTTTTAAATATATTTATAATATTGTATAAAATATTTTATGAATATAAAATACTAAAATATAAACATGAAAATATTTTATACCTTTCTTTATTAAATAATCTTAAATTTTCATGTTAATTTAATTTTAAATTGATGAAAATAATGTTCATTAACTCACAAATTTAATTTTAATCAAATAAAACAAAAAAAAATTAAATGCTGTCCATTTTGCCTCACCTTTCCCTGCGTAGTTTTCTCTTGGGACTTACACACGTCCGGTGACGTGGGACTTTGGATGGACACTCGATTATTTATCGCACTCCGCCCCTCTATATTTGGGGGAGAGAGAAATCTCGTCAAGAGACGAGGGAAATAATAAAAAAAAAAATCTCTCCTCCAAATAATTCATTTCTTCTTCCATTAAGAAGCATATATATATATACTTGGCGTCAAGACGCTGCCGCGTCTCTTGATATATATATGTATTCTCTTCTTGTTCCGCTCCCATCTCTCGAGTGCGCTTAATTTCTGGTCGTTAATACGTAACGAGCCGTTACATCGCGGTGAAGGTAGAGTTGAGGGCCCCAGAGAGTAGGTCGTAGGTGAATTCCAGTGAGTGCGAGTGAATTAGAGATGGCGAGAGAGAAAGGGAATGAAGTAATTGGACTTTCTGACTCCGATTAAAAAGTAATCAACCTTTCTCGGGGTTTCGTAAGGAAAATTGCTTCCCATGAGGCTCTTTCTTTGTCCTTTGCGGTACCTTTTCCATGACAAAGCGACGAAATGTGTCAAAATCGCGACTGTTGCGACGAAATATCGTGGATCATTGATCAATACGATTTTTCCGATTGATAAAACGTTCGCGTTTAATCATGAATTTTGGGTTATCCAATCGAGCGCTTTCGGCGCCTTCCCATCGTAATGGGAAATCTTTTACAACGCTGTAATTTCTCAGGTATGTGTAATGGATGTGTGTACTTCGTATTACCATATATATATATATATATGGGGCATTCCATCCCAAATCGGACAGTTTGAAAAACTTTTCTTTTTCATGTCCTGAATTTTTTTATATTTTTGAGTACCTTTCAAAAGACCCTCCTGTTGAATTTTGAAGATTTTTTTGTTTACCCGTTGAAAAGATATTAAATTAACAAAAAAAAACGCTCTTTTTTTGGTATTTTGGTCATAACTTCTTTACCAATGGTCCAAATTAAAAGTTTTTTTTTCAATTTTTTTGTTTTTTTATGGTCTTTTCAGAAAAAATACAACAAAAATATTCGATGTGGTTTTGAATGAATCTTTTAAATTTTAAACTTTAAATCGCGTTTTTAAAAGTGATTGTCATTTTTGATTGAAATTTTTTTTTTTTTTAAACATCTATCTATTCAACAATTTTTGAGACTAGTCCGATCGTGGGATCTCAATAACTACTATTTTTTTTCGATTTTCTAATTTTTTTTTTTTTTTAATTATTATGTATACCAATTTTTGTTACTGTATAGTATTTTTTTCAATATTTAGAATTTATTTTGACACTTTTTTATTGTTAACAGGTTCTTAAAATTAATAATTAATCGTTAAGTCTGTTTAGGAATAATAATAAAAACAGTTTTTATTTATTCATGTATTTTTTTGGAAACCTTACACATACGATTATTTCCTGAATTAGAATATTTCTCTGCCAATACGTTTCCGTTGCTCATTGGAATAATTGAATGAAATTTTTGTGTTAATAATTTATTAAAAAAAAAAAAAAAATTTGATTCTCAAAAATCGAAAAAATAGTAGTTATTGAGATCCCACAATCGGACTAGTCTTAAAAATTGTTGAATAGATAGATGTTTGAAACAAAAAATTAAAAAAAAATAAAAAATGACAATGACCTTTAAAAATGCGATTTAAAGTTTAAAACTCAAAAAACTCATTAAAAAACGTCGAATATTTTTGTTGTATTTTTTTTCTGAAAAGGCCATAAAAAAACAAAAATTTTGAAAGAAAAAACTTTTAATTTGGACCATTATTAAAGAAGTTATGACCAAAATACCAAAAAAACCACGTTTTTTAAATTAATTTAATATCTTTGGAACAGGTAATCAAAAAAATCTCAAAATTTAACAGTAAGGGTCTTTTGAAGGGTACTCAAAAAAATGAAAAAATTGAGGAAATAAAAAAACAAAGGTTTTTCAAACTGTCCGATTTGGGATGGAATGCCCCATATATAGCTGGCATAAGCGTTTATTAGGCTAAAAAAAAGGCTGTGAGGATCTCTCGTGATAGATCGATCGACGGTCATTTATCACCTCGATTTTACGGCCACGTTTTTCATTCTCGTTTTTCTATGTGTGGGTTCGTGTGTGTAGGTTTGGTTGGGTTTGTGGGTCTGGCTGGGTTTTCGGCTTAGCTTGTCCAGCACAAAAGAACCGCCCGCAGCGTTAAACGCTTATCGGCCCATTTCGATTCGTCAATGCATTTGCTCTTTCTCTTTCATTCGCCGTTTTCGATGCTCACACTTTACTTCTCTCTGGTTCGATTTAACGTTCCATCAACTTGGGTCAGATTTATTTTTCCTCAAAGTTTCAACTCTCCGCGTCTCAATTATCTTTCGCGATGACGATGATTCGTCTTTTGGGCTTTGCACTCTCAAAAAGCCTCGAAATAGATCCCAAAATAATCGATCACTCATTTTCAAATCCGAAGTGTCATCACTTTTATTTTATCAACGATCGAACGAACTGTCATCTGCAATGTCATCGATTTTTTTAATACAATTAAGGTAAATGTCCCAATTATTGAGCAGGTCCCAATTATTGAACACTATCTTGTATTTTTATTATTTCTCATTCACTTGCATGCATTTACTTATTTATAAAAATTTCATTACATATATGGAACTTTTAGCTATCGAAATGTTAACTCCCTTGTGCAAAAAAAGCTTTAATTAATAGAGAAAATTCCATAAAAAATTCAAAAACTGTCGCATCTCAAAAAGTAAAGGCGTTTCAGGTTTCTCAGAAAATTTCTTACAAATAACAATTTAAAAATGTTTTTTTTAAATTAATTATTTGTTAAAAAATACGGTGTTCGATCATTGGGACATAGAAAATGCAGTGTGTCCCAATTATCGAACACTCGAATTCTCCAAGATGGCGTCATTAAACCCATCAAAACATCGAGACAGTTAACGCGTGACAAATCGTGTGAATCGGATTTATTCAAACAAAAACTGTAAGTTCCTGAATAAACTTACCTTTATTCTTTTACTAATAACTCTAAGATTGTAAAATATATTTTATTGCACTCCGTGCGTAAAGTGACCACTTCTCGCACGCTTCGCTTCGCTGCGCGTGCGAGAAGCGGGCACTTTATGCACTCGTGCGATAAAACTTTGTACGATACTCGTGCGAGAAACTTTTTCTCAACTTATGTGATTGCAGCATTCGCCTTCGGCTCATGCTGCAAACTCACACTCGTCGAGAAAAAGTTTCATCGCACTCGTATCGTAATGTACTATTTTATTTGTATTTTCGTGCAATAAACATAAAAAGAATAGTAAAAAGAGAATACAACCTAAATGTAACCTAAAAATACGAATGTAATGTTCAATATTTTTTGCTCTCCGATATTTCAGTCGAAAAACAAGAAAGCCGCGACTGAATCAAACAAAAACGGAACATAAAAACGAGGAAGCTGAAAATAAAAATAAAATAAAGTTCGAGTTGAAAAGCAAAAATGAACCAAATGCGAATGAACCAAAAACCTGTCAAAAGAGACTAAATATATATTTTCGTATTTTTACATGATTAATCAAAGATTCTTTGAGTGTTTGATTTTGCTTTTATTTCTTAATATTGTATCCAAAATAATATTTTCAGAACGGAAAAAGAATTCTCGAGAGTGTTCGATAACTGGGACATGCCTGTTCAATATTAGGGACACAGGCACTTCCGGTGTTCAATAATTGGGACATTTGCATGCTTCACATTGTTATTCTTTTTTTTTCATTCGAAATCATTTAAAAATCATTTAAAGGGTGATTTTTCGAAAGTAAAAATATCAAAGTATCATTTGAACATGAAAGGGATGGGTTTTTTCTTGATTTTATATTTTTTTCTCACCGAATTCAATCCCCAGATCCTTAGCTGTTCAATAATTGGGACATTTACCCTAATTCTTCTTTTATTTCGGATTAATTTTAAGGGCTTGAATTGTCAAGGACGAGCCAAGTATAAATATCATTAAAAATGAATTGAACAAAATTTGATTTCTCTGCAACGATACAAACTTCATCATCTGAATTGATTTAATCATTTTTTTTTTTTAATTTTGCATCTTATTCGGGAGATTTGTAATTTATTTAATTCAGAAAAATCCGTTTTAATTAAAAAATACAGTTTTTCTGAGCAACGAGTTTCAAAATAACATTCCATTGACGAAAGAATTCGAAAAAAAATTCTGAAATTAGTAACGAATAGTCCGCTGAGTGCCTTTGAAGTTTGAAAACAAAAAAAATACTTTGGCGGAGAATCAGTGGAGAAAATTACTTTTTTTAGAATAATTATGATAAATTCGAGCTTATTATTCTCTCTGAAAATGTATACCGAGATTTGTTTTACGGATTCATCGATCAAACGTTGATTCACTCGATTCAATTATCCTCGTCATTATTACGCCAAAGAAAGAGAGGATCTCTAATTGCCTCTCATTGCTAATGATTCCCTCCTCACAATATTCGAATTAATCAAAGTTGCCTCGCTGCTGAATGCGAAACAATAAAAAAAGGAGCAAAGCCCCGTTTCTTCATCAAAATCCATTCCCACGAAGGACATTCGACTTGGTACAAATAATTTTACACCTAACAATCGTTGCTAATCGTATTAATGAATCTGGAAGTGTTCAACACTGAATTATCGGTGCATACAAAATGATGGTGACGTTGACATTTGCTCCGTTGCAATGCAACGAAAATAAGTCTTTGAAAATTCATTTTTAATAATATTTACCCTTTGTTTACCCATCCCAAGTCCTTAATAAAGACCCCGAAATGCATTTCAACAATTTTGAACCTTAAAAACTTCTTAGAATGAATTTTCTCTAAAAAATGATCTTGAAGTTCCAAACATTCGGATGAACGAGAAATTCACAAATTTACTTCTCCAAAAAACATTTTTGAGAGCCCATTAACACTTTGTAAATAATTTTGGAATTTTTGAAACTTTTTGAATTTTCGAAATGATTATTTATCGAGTATTTGCAACCTCTTCTCAAAATCGATAAAATTTATTCTTTTAAATAACAATTTCTAGTCCTTATTAACACTTAAAAAATAATTCTCGAATTTTTCGAAAATCTTTGAATTTTTGAAATTACATATTATTTACAAAGTATTCGCAAATTCTTCTAAAAATCGATAAAATTATTTCTTTAAAGAACAATTTCTAGACCTTATTTATTCTAGACCTTATTTTGAAATTATCGTTTACCAAGTATTTGTAAGCCGCCTCAAAAATCTACAAATTTATTCCTCTAAAAAACAATTTTAAGACCTCATTAACACTTTAGAGATAATTCTTGATTTTTTGAAATAATTATTTACAAAGTATTTGCAAATTATTCAAAAAATCGACAAATTTATTTCTTTAAAGAACAATTTTGAGGCTCCATCAACTTTTCAGAAATAATTCTTCAATTTTTAAAAATCTTTGAATTTTTGAAATTGTTATTTACAAAGTATTTGCAACCTCTTCTAGAAATCGACAAATTTATTCCTTAAAAGAACAACTTCTAAACCTTAATGACACTTTGGAAATAATTTTTGAAAAACTTTGAATTTTTGAAATTATAATTTACCAAGTACTTGCAAGGCTTTCTAAAAATGAACAAATGTATTCCTTTGAAGAAAAAATCTTGAAATGACGTTGAAGTTTGCATCGTTGTAACGCAACGAAAATAAATTTTGTTCAATCCATCTTCGAAAATAATTCTTGAGTTTTTGAAAATCCTTGAATTTTCGAAATTATCATTTACCAAGTTCTCCCAAAAATCGACAAAAATTTATTTCTCTGAATAACAATTTCTAGACCTTCTTAAAATTTTATAAATAATTCTTGAATTTTCCGAAAATCTTTGAATTTTTGAAATTATAATTTAGCAAGTATTTGCGAGCTCTTCTAATTTTAAATCCATAAAAAAAAATTATTTCAATCGATTTACTTGTAACTCGCATTTGATGCTTCGTGCACGTATGAAACGAAAAAAAAAGAAGAAGAGAAAAGAAGAACAAGAGCCAAAGCTGCCGTGTTCCGCAAGGATCTATCGCACGAAGAAGCTGGATGAAAATCTCGGGGATCTCGAGCCAAGTCGAGTATAACGCGAATTCGTCATGGCTCGCGCAATGGCCACACACCGACGATGG
Source organism: Alloplasta piceator (assembly GCA_946863875.1). Lineage (NCBI taxonomy): Eukaryota > Metazoa > Arthropoda > Insecta > Hymenoptera > Ichneumonidae > Alloplasta > Alloplasta piceator. Next base: position 50,442,657 of record OX333073.1, read on the forward strand.
AGAAGAGGAGGAGGGGGAGGAAGAATAAGAAGAAGAAGAAGAGAGGGGAAAAAAAGGTTTCCTTATAGCGCATGTCTGACGCCGTGATTTCGAAGTTGCTGCATTCGGAACTGAGGCTGCCGCCGCCGGTGAAAGAACGCGATACATTTTACGGGAGGCGCTCGAGCGAGAAGCCTCCACGGTTAGGAACCAGAGGAGGGGGGAGCATCTTCCTCGTGAGGAAGATTTTACTCGGCCTGGCGTCGATTCGCGGACGAGTTTCGTCTCGGTCCGCTTCTTATTTCTCTCCAATATTGCGTATACAATATATATGAGGGTGTGTGTGTGTGTGTGCATCTTCTTCCTCTATTTTCTCTTTTTTTCCTCTTTTAGCTCTGCTTCGCGGTCAGCGGCTTTTTATTCAGGAACTTGCTCTTATAGTTCTCTACTTCGTCCCTTTTTCTCGCCCTCTTCGCCATCTCCTTCTTTTCCTTCTTCTTCCTCATCTTCTCCTTGTTCTTGATCTTCTTCCTCTTCTTCTTCTTCTTCTTTTTCTCCTTGTTCTTGTTCCTGTTGTTCTTCTTTTTCTTCTTCTCCTTATTCTTGTTCTTCTTCTTCTTCTTCTTCTTCTTTTTCTTCTTCTTCTTCTTCTTCTTCTTGTTCTTCTTCATCTTCATCTTCTCCTTGTTCTTGTTCTTGTTCTTCTTTTTCCTCCTTCTTCTTCTTCTTCTTCTTCTTCTTCTTCTTCTTCTCCATCTTGTTTTTCTTCATCTTCATCTTCATCTTCATCTTCTCCTTGTTCTTGTTCTTCTTCTTCCTCCTCTTCTTCTTACTCTTCTCCTCGTTCTTGTTATTGTTGTGCTTCTTCTCCTTGTTCTTGTTCTTGTTCTTCTCCTTGTTCTTCTTGTTCTTGTTCTTGTCCTTGTTCTTCTTGTTCTTCTTCTTCTTGTTCATCTTCATCTTCATCTTCATCTTCTTCTTGTTCTTGTTCTTGTTCTTGTCCTTCTTGTTCTTCTCGTTCTTCTCGTTCTTCTTCTTCTTCTTGTTCATCTTCATCTTCATCTTCATCTTCTCCTTGTTCTTGTTCTTCTTCCTCCTCCTCTCCCGCCTCTTCTCCTTGTTTTTGTTGTTTTTGTTGTTGTTGTTGTTCTTCTTTTTTTCCTTCAAATACTCTTTCTTCCTCTCCTTCTCTTTCCGTCTTCGGCCGCTTCGGTCCATTGGACGCCTCTACTCTCACAAGAACCGACCGTCCACATCGTCCTTATGCCCGGGGCATCGATATTTCTGAACCAGAAGAGAAAAAAAGACGAGAACTCGCACACGCACATCCAACATTTTGATTTATGAGTTCCAGGGAAGAGAGTAGAGAGAGAGAGAGAGAGACAGTTCCCGACGAAATTTGGGCCACTTTTTTCCTACTACACGTATCCTTGGGAACCGGCTTTTCCATGATTTCTTGAGGTTTTTTTTTCTTGTATTTTTTTCTGGATCCCCCTTTTTCTCTCGCTCTCTATCTTTTTCGTCATCTTCTCACCTCGAACGATGCCTTCAATATGAAAGATCGAGGGTTTAAGATCGACAAAATTCGTAGATAAATTGTTATTATTATTATTATTATTCATCATGCATGGATCGATAAGCCCTCGAGACTCTGGCTTCGCTATTTTTTTTTCTTTTTTAGCAATTTCGCGTGTATCTAATGTATTTATATTTATTCCGAGTCTCGCGGGCGAGAAGATAAAATCGGGGAGTCATTTTTTTTTGGTTTTGAGGGGATTTTTTTTTTACGTTGGTTTTTTGGTAAATTGGGAACGGGGTTTCAGAAATTCTTGGGACGGGACTGCATTGAGTGGAGAGGCTCTACCGGTGAGAGTGTGTCTCGTACGTGCGGGAGTGAGAACACGCCGATCGGAATGTTCCTTCTTCCTTTCGGGTCGTACCGGCGCGGCGGTCGCCTCATATTCTATATATATATATATATATATATATATATATATATATATATATATATATGTGTAATATGTGTATAGATCTTATAATACATATATACCCCATTACCGCGACAACCGGAACCGCTCGCGGTAACGCTCTCTCGAAAATCTTTCGCTCTTGGGAAATTACATCTCGGTCTCGCGTGTGTGCGCTATAATATACGGATTGTCTTATCTCCAATGGATATATATGAGGCATTCCACGCTATTTCGATCAAAACCTTGTATTGATGAATCCGATTTGCTTCTAAATTTTTTATATTAAAAAACGCATTAAAAAATTTTTTTCCAAATTATTTCAGAATTTTTTGGTCACGCGTTCTTTGATTTTTTTTTTAGGGACCCCTTTGTAAAATCTGAAAAAATTCAGAATAATGTAATAAAATATAACAAACTTGTGGGCATTGTTCCAAAATAGAGATTTTAATACTCCATGAGTAACATTTTTTTTTTGCCATCTTTTGAATTTGACTCATAGAGTATTGAAATCTCCATTTTGGAAAGAAGCCCAAAAACTTTGTTATATTTTATTAGATTACGCTGCATTTTTTCAGATTTTACAAAGTGGTCCTTTAGAAAAAAAAAATCCAACAACGCGTGACAAAAAATTCTGAAAAAAAATTGGAAAAATGTATTCCAATGGAATGCCTCATATATATATGGTCCACACATTTCTACTTGTGTTTCCTTTTTCCCTTTCCCTTTTTCTCTTTCTTAATGATTTTGAGGGCTAAGGTAGAACGACCTGAAAATTCATGAAAATTCTCAAATCTTCTGAGAAATAAATACAAAACCGAAAATTATTATTATTATGATTATTATTCTTATTATTTTGATGGGAAGTTCACTAATAATTCATTGGTCGTTTGTATGTGAATTTCAAAATTTGAAAAATTTCGCGGCTTTTTTTATTTTAAGGGAGAAAGTCACTTTCATCGCTTGGTGATAACTAAAAAAAAAGGCTTCTCATTTTTTTACCTGCAAGACCGACTTCTCTTACCTTCGATACTTTGAGGAAGATTAAGAAAAGGGAAGGAATGATACCAGAGTGGTCGAGGGTGAAATATGCTTTGGTATTTTGAGTGGAAACGGACATTTTTGATAGCGGGAGAGTCAGAAGTCCTTGGGGCGTTATCGTAACTGGAGACGTTCTTGTTCAGTGACTTTTCGATACAGAATGTGTCCGATAGAGAGCGAAAGAGTGATTAAGGGGGTTTGTACCGGTAGATTTTATGGTGGTTTTGTTTTGTAAAAGAGGGAAGATCCAGCGCGGTGGGGATGTTCATCTCCCCTTTCCCCCCTCTCTCTCTCTCTCTCTATCTCTCTCTTTCTCTTCTTCCTTCTCGGGATCTGCCGATAGTCCGAGAGACTCTGGCCAAGGGACCATTTATGGCATACCGATAGGGCCCTCTGTGTGAACGAGCCACAAGAAAGACGAAAAGAGAGAGAGAGAGAGAGAGAGAGAGAGAGAGAGAGAGAGAGTCGAACCTTTATACGTGCACATCGCTATATTGCCTTAAACCATCACACAGTGGCTATCCACGATTAGACACGTCCGTTGGGTCCAACAAAGAACTTTTGCACCTGTATGTTGAGCCCAAGACCATATAAACCGTTTTATAAAGGTCGTATTGCCGTTATCCGATAAAATCGTGTTTTCACACGATTTTATCCGCCAGCATAAACATTATATTACCAAAATGAAGGAGGAATATTTATTGGGTTGGTCATCGATTGGTCGAGGCGGGATTACGGTAATTCCGCCGCGACAACACCAATAAAAAGTTACAGAGCATGGAAAAAACGACTTAATTGATCCGATGAACCGTTTAGTGCTGTGAGCACCAGAAGAGAAGTTGGTTGCATCAACTAGATAGTTGGTTGGATCAACTAGATGGTTAGTTACCACAACTAAGTCGACTAAATAACTACTTGATCCAACTAAGCCGTTTTTTCCGTGAGCATGTAAATATTTACAGAATTGATGATTATTTCGATTTGTAGTGAATACATTTAAAAAGCACACAATATTAATTCAGTACCAATAGATAATACGATAGATATTTTTTACTGTCGTAAAATTCATTCTATCAAGTGTTCCTAACCTACAACTGCTTCATTCTCTCGAGTCAACGTTATTTCTTGCAAACTAGACGGTAAATCATCCTGATTTTTTTTCACGTTATTCGTGACATCCCTTTCGACCTTCCCTCAGTTTTTTGTCAACTTCGTAATTTTTGTTTTGACGCCAGAATTAATAACGTACCTATGCATCATGCTTGTCCAATGCCTTACGTGTAAATTGAGCCAACTTTGAGTGTGAATATCTCGGGTTCGGGACGGTCAAACTTATTTAAACTGCACGGATGTTTGGATGACATATTAAATAACCTGTATGCCAAATTTCAACCATTTCTTACGTAACGTGCTTTTCGGCACCTTTAAAGGGTAACGGGGGGTCACTCGTGCCTGGCCCTTTAAAAAGTGCTCTAGAGTGCTCTAAAAAATTCCGGAAAATTCATGAAATCTCATCAACTATCCTAGAACAAGGACCAATCACTATAGGGCTGATTCGATCATTTGCTTAAACACTGTAATCCTATAAACAAAGGAAAACGTGAAAAATGCACCATTTTGTTCAAAAAATCATAACTTTAGATGTAATTAGTATTTTTTTAAATTTCAAACGGGAAATTAAAGCTTAGGAATGGTACTTCGAGGAAAAAAATATTGAAATTCGGTATGAATAAAAGGGATGCTCAAGTTTTGAGCATGAAAATCGAGTTTTTTCAAAGTACACAAAGAGGTTCAATTTCCAATAAAGTAGACATTGTCTTAGTTTTTACTCAATTTTGGGCCTACCCTTCTCTCTAAGGCATCAAGGGGAGACGGTTTGGGCGAGGCACGAGTGACCCCCCGTTATCATTTAAAGGTTAAACGACCTCATGGATAAACTACCTTAACGAGCGTCGTTATCACTTTTTTCCTTCCAAATTCCTCCAGACGACAAAGTTTGGGAGAATTCCTTTTCCAATTGCGCCATATGAACATCCACCATTTTCTGGAACAATTCTACAAGGGCCAATCTATTTATCCACCCGTATATAGCTGTATAAACGAGGGGCTTATCAAATTCCATCATGATCCTGATTAGACCGCATGTTCTCGAATCCTATGGTGGAAAAACGCGATCAACCTGCCGAGACCCTCCGAGCCATATAAGCGAGATAGAAATATATTCCAGCCAGGATATATTCTATAGATATTTTTACGTTCGACTGGACTCTGATCCGATTTGTCAGGCCTTCGTTATGCCTCTGGGCCCTTCTGATCCACGTCGACTACGACGAACGAGAAAACGAGATTTTGCAAAAGCCAGAGAGAGAGAGAGTGAGAGAGAGAGAGAGATTCTTATATTCGCGGGGAAGAATTCTAGCCTCGATCCTATCGAATTTGGTGTTACCGTATATCGCTTTGTTAAACTCGTCCGGGGGCGCGTTTCGATTTACCAGCTCGATCGATGAGCAGAGAGAGCAAAACGAGAGCGCGAATCGTTCCCATCTGTGTGAATGTTCCGTGTGTGTGAGAGAGACAGAGAGGGAAAGAGAGAAGGAGAGAGGACTCCTCCACGACATCGAACCTCTGACGCGCGCGCGGCTCCCTTAATGTCGAGATAAAATTCAAGGAACGACGATTTTACTCTGGGTGGCCCCTTCGATTTTGTCCCTCCTGTTCCCTCTCTTTTCGATGTTTCCGCTCCTCCGACTGCCGCTGCGGGCTTCTTCCCTCTTTTGCACAGCATCGCAAAAAACCATGATGGCGAAGAAGATATTATATGCAACGATTCAGCACGATTTTGTAAAATATCGCTTTTGGTTGTCCAGAGTTGTTCGAAAAACGACTCAGTGCTATGAGCGCCAGACAAGAAGTTGGTTGGATCAACTAAATAGTTGGTTAGGTCAACTAACTAACCCTATTTCTTAGTTAGCACAACTAATCGTTTTAAACTACTTAGTCAACTAACCCACCATATTTCTTAGTTACCACAACTAATCGTTTTAATCGACTTAGGCAACTAACCAACACTAATTTCTTAGTTACCATAACTAATCGTTTTAAACGACTCAGTTGTGGTAACTAAGAAATAAGGTTGGTTAGTTGACCTAACCAACTATCTAGTTGATCCTATTCCTTAGTTACCACAACTAATCGTTTTAAACTACTTAGTCAACTAACCAACCATATTTCTTAGTTACCACAACTAATCGTTTTAAACAACTCAGTCAACTAACCAACCCGATTTCTTAGTTACCATAACTAATCGTTTTGAACGACTTAGTTGTGGTAACTTAGAAATAAGGTTGGTTAGATGACCTAACCAACTATCTAGTTGTTCCTATTTCTTAGTTACCACAACTGATCGTTTTAAACTACTTCGTCAACTAACCAAGCCTATTTCTTAGTAACCACAACTAATCGTTTTAAACTACTTAGTCAACTAACCAACCCTATTTCTTAGTTACCACAACTAATCGTTTTAAACGACTCAGTCAACTAACCAACCCCATTTCTTAGTTACCATAACTAATCGTTATAAACGACTTAGTCAACTAACCAACCCTATTTCTTAGTCACCATAACTAATCGTTTTAAACGACTTAGTTGTGGTAACTAAGAAATGAGGTTGGTTAGTTGACCTAACCAACTATCTAGTTGATCCAACCAATTCCGGCGCTCAGAACACTAAGCTGTTTAGTTGAACCAACTAAGTCGTTTTTTCCGTGTAAATACGAGAGGGTTGACGTTTAGACTAACAGTGGAGCTGACTTGAAATATCCCGTGCATAGATTGTAATTAGCATTCCATTGGCAAAGCCCAGTCGGCAGAGGAGTCACTCTTCGAGTCACCGGATTAAGATATAAATGACGACGCGATATCATATCACGTATTCCGTCGTAGGCACGTTTCTCCATCTCCACCGCTCCAGAAACGATAATATAATCGAATCGTTTGCTATTCCGTCAGTCCCGAGAACCCCGGTGCCATCCTACCGCGAAATTAGTTATAAACTCGACGGATAACTATTCGATCTCGGGCGTGGGAGTTTGGAATCTCGGTTGGTTAGAGGCCACCTCTCCCTCGCTCTCTCTATCGCCCTCTCTCTCTCTCTCTCGCCCTCTCGCTCTCTCTCTCTCTCTCTCTCTCTCTCTCTCTCTCTCTCTTCTGCATTGAGCAAAGACGGCCGAGTTTCCCTCCTTGGCTACAGTTTCCGGGTGTGAACGTCCTTTGCTCCCCAGAATTCGGATATACTAGCAAAGTTTGACTTCACTAACCCTCATAGACCTAGCTTTATCTATTGCCATCCCTCTTTTAACTCCATCCGCTCCCTTTCCCTCTTCGTCTCGCCCTCTCTCTCTGGTTTTAGTCCTTCTGGCGCTGCAGCGTCATCGCATAGCGAAGAAGTCCCATCAGATTTCCGCGCATCGCTTCACCAGGCCCATTTAAACGTGTATATATTTGGGTGTATGTATAATGTGCTGTGCCTGCGTTTTGGAAATTCTCACAGCGCGAGTCGCCCCGAGTGTCGTTTCAACCCGAAAGACTTTGTAATTAAATTTGTTAATTAACCGGTATGCGGGTTATGTAATTCAAAACCTCAAAGGACAACCTTCGAGGTTACCCCAGCGTTTTCCTCCAGTGTCACTCTATTCTCCATTTTCATGTTTATAATTTTCATCGTTTGGCATCCTCGAACTAATGTCAGATTTCGCCACAGGTTCCATTTTTTTAAATTTAGGTACATAAAATTAAGGAAATTTGGGCCTGGGGTATTTTGTACCCCAGTGTTGTCGAGCAAGGGTTAATCCAAGAAGTATTCCAGTAAATATATTTCCTTGAACTTGCGAATTTATTGAAAAATCGGGGATCCAAAATTATTGAAAATTTCAAAATTTATTAGAAATCAATAATGCGGAGAGACATTATCGCGAATGGCATCGAAAGTCATGAAAACATTGATATATTTGTCTGAGTGTCTTTAAAAGTCTCCATGAATTTTTTTTTCCCATTGAGATTAGATACTCTGACGGTTTCAGTGAACAAACTGGAATTCAAGCTTATCCTCGCGATGAGATAAACCGATGACGATGAAATACACAGCGACAAACGCGTAACCGATGACGAAGAAACTGTCCACGTAGAGTTTATAACCCGACAGATAACACACCATGAAACGAGAAAGATAAAGAGAAAGAAAAAGAGAGATATTTAGAGAGAGAGAGAGAGAGAGAGAGAGAGAGAGAGAGAGAGAGAGAGAGAGAGAGAGAGAGAGAGAATGAGAGAGAACAAGAGAGAGAGAGAGGGGGGGGGGGGGAGAGGAGGAGAGAGAGAGAGAAGAAATCACTGTGGGTGTCCTTTGCTTGATGTCGCATACTATATTAGCCTACTTGACTATAATATACGACACTATAATATATGTACACATACATACACAGTATATGTATTTATGTATATTAGCCATGAAATTTCGTCCAATCTTGCTAATTAGTACGGAGCCACATTAATATTCATGCCGATTGCGTTTCACCGCGAACGTAAAGCGGCAGAGAGAGAGGGAGAGTGCGCGCGCGCGCGCGCGTGTGTATGTGTGTGTGTGCGTGCGTGTGCGTGTGCGTGTGAGAGAGAGAGAGAGAGAGAGAAGAAGATACCGCGATACTGAGGATCAATCAGCGTGCAGAGCCACGAATTCCATATTATTACTTCGTCAATATAGATTTAGTAATTGATATAATATTGATTCGTATCCTCCGTTCCATCTCCAAATGTGTGCGTGTGTGTGCGTTTGTGTAATGTGACTCGTGCTCGTTTATACAATTAATTCGAAATTTCTACGTTTCAACTTGTACGAACATCACTTGAAATGTTAATGAGGAAGACCTCCTGTGGTCCGTTTCTCTCTCTCACTCTCTCTCTCTCTCTCTCTCTCTCTCTCTCTCTCTCTCTCTCTCTCTCTCGCTCTCTCGCTCTCTCTCTCTACAAAACAAATAATGTATCTGAAAATTCTTCCCATTAATGAAATTCCCTGATTTTTCTACTGTGAATTTTTTATCAAAGGTTCTCGTAATTAAATTTAGTCGCTGACAAGCCTACTCATGGAGTCAAGAGAGGAAGAGAGAGAGAGAGAGAGAGAGAGAGAGAGAGAGGTTTTTATGGCGAGCAGGAAAATTCGTTTGCAGAGAAAGAGGGAGAGGAAGAGAGAAATTTCCAGTAGCGATAAACTGAGCTTTTTCGTTCCTAACCAAAGTCCCCGTGCTTGCAGGCACAAGCTCGGCAGAGAAGCAGATTTCGGTGGAGAGAGAGAGAGAGAGAGGGAAATTAACGTTGGCCCCGGTTGGCCCTATCCAAACGTCTTTGGCCCGGATTCGCTTTGTTCCATTCGCGTCCCACGTGCTTTTACCTCCTTCGTCTACATCCGTGAAGCTTTCTCGCTCATTCTACAATTCTGTACATGGGTCATTCCATCTCAAATCCAAAGGAAGAAATTAATTTGATTTTGTTCGAAAATTCAAAATTTCACAATTTTTTCATTTTATCAAGTTTATTTTTTAAATATCTCGAAAACTATTATAGTTAGGAAAATATCCTTCTGAGTTCGACCTAAAGAGTATACTTGGGGCTACGAAAAAAAAAAATTCTGAAAAAAAGTTTGAAAAATAATGAATTTGGAGAATTTTGAATTTTTTAAAATCGTGAAAATTCACCATCAACATTAAATTTTTGGTTCCATTTTTTTTATATAATATCTTGTACTGATCTTGAGCGATTCGGAAATTTTCAGAATTGCTTTTTTTGTTTTTTTCAAAAATATGAATTTTAAATTGTGGTAAAAAAATTGTTTTTTTAAACAGTTGAGTAGGTTGAGTAATCGTGTAAAAATTACACGATTACTCAACTTTACTTAACTTAGAGGTAAACAAAATTTTTTTTTTTACCAAAATGCAAAAATTCATATTTTTGAAAAAATAAAAAACGCAATTCCGAAAAATTCAGGATCTTTTGAGATCAGTACATGGTTTTGAATAAACAAAAATTGAACCAAAATTGTAATGTTGATCGTGGATTTTCACGATTCTTAAAAATTCAAAATCCTCGAAATTCATCATTTTTCAAAAATGTTTTTCGGAATATTTTTTTTTTATAGCTCCAAGTGTAGTCTTTAAGACGAACCCAAAACGATTTTCCGAAACTACGATAGGTTTCGAGATATTTAAAAAATGAACTTGAAGAATTGAAAAATGGTGAAATTTTGTATAACTTTCGAAAAAAAAAATTTTTCTTTTTTTCTTTTGCTACAACTTTGTTTTATGATCAAAGAAAACTTCTGACCAAATTTCATCGAAATTGAAAGCGGTCGATTCCAACAATTGGTCGATTTGACATGGAATGACCCATATATTTAGGTATGTGTGCTTTGCCACTCCAACCCCGTAAAGTGTGTATATATTCGCTACTCTGTGAATTGATGGCAATAGCGTGATTCTCTCTCTCTCTCTCTCCCTCGATTTTGGTCGTACCGCCAACCGGAAAATCCTCTCGCGGTGCACACTCGCATTTCGCATTCATCGACAAACTCTCGGTCCGTGGATCGAGCCGGGCACACAGAAGGAATAACGCATTCGCGAGAGAAAATGAGATCTTTGGAAAATTTGCACTCTCACGCGCGGACCGCGCCGCGAAGCCATGGATCGTACAAAGATCTGATGAAAATCCCCGACAAAATTGACCCACTTGCATATTTACGTGTCAAAAAGAACACGTTCTGCACGAGTTCCTTTTGTTTCATAACGGATGAGGGAGAACGTTTCGAGAACAATGATTATCACGTTTCTCGACGCGATTGTGCAATTAGCATCGAAATTCGGATGAATTTTCTGGGTTTATTAATTTTAGCTTTCACACACCCAGAAAAAAGATCTAGTACATTTAACTAAATCCTAGTCAAGCCAAATAAATTTTTTTAGTTGTAGGCCGGCCTAATACAACTCAATTCATGTCAACGATTTTTTTTTTTTTTAATGACCTACTAGGAAAATATATTGCGATCTAATAAATTTTTATTTAATATTAATAAAGATTATTTCAAACTGAACAAATTTGTATTTAAATGAAATCATTTTTAAAAAAATATTTACACAATATATATTTTTCAACATTTCAATCTTTGAATGTATATAACTAAACATGTGAAGTCTACGATTTCGTAAGCTTCGTCTTTTCTTTAAAGGGAAAAGAAAAAAGACCCTTTTTTATGGGAATCCTTTTCGGAGATTCGACCATCTTGCGTTTTGCCCCAATGTTCAATGTATTTGATGCCCATCCTGAAAAATAAGGATATCAAACATAGACGAGCTTGGAAAGGATATAGGCGTCGAGAGGCAGGTTCGCTTGTGCGAGAGGCAGCCACCTGGCGGATTTTTGGGGTACTGACAAATCTGCAGATATGATCGGATGAGATTACTGGTGAATAGGTATTTAGTAACGACGAATAGAATTTTTCTTCAACGCCTGTTTCTCGATGACAGGGAATTCAAATAAATAAATATAGTGGAAGTAAATATCGCCCAAAATTGGATGGAAAGAAAATTTTCTTTAAAGTAACTAAAAAATAATCAAATAAACGATTATAGTACCTACGACTAGATCTTTTTTCTGGGTGCAGTAATCCTCGTCAGTGAAGGATCAAGTTTTCTAAAATTGTTTTTTGAACCTATGATAAAATAGAATGATGATGAAGTTTGTATTTTTTTAATGCAACAGTTATAGTTAATTTTTTTTATTGAATTCATTCTTCCTGAACAATTTTTCGAGTGGAAAATTGTTTAAATCGATTTTGGGGTGTTAATGCAGGATTTGGGATTTTTATTGCGCAAAGCAAAACGTAGACATTACCAATAAAATTAATTAAATAATTAACCAAGAAAATTATTTAAATGAAAAATTGATTAAATGGATTTTGGGCTAATTAAAATGTTAAAGGAGCGAGCGAAGGGTCATGAATAAAAATAAATTGAAAAAAATTTATTTCCATCGCATTACAAAGATGTAAACTCGAATAAACTTTTTAACATAAAAAACGTACAAAAAATTGTTCAATCTCTGCACTCGATAAACTTGACTGTACCGCGAGGATTGCCTCAAACTAGAAGTGCCCATTCACATTTCCACGTTTTTCCGTCTCTCCGTGAATTTTTTTTCTCGTTATTTTTATTTCTCGCACTTTCCGCATCCTTTTGCCGTGATTCTCATCACTCTGAGAGCGTCGCCTCGAGCTCTGTGAACCGAGAAGTGGCGCGGGGAAAAAAAAAAGATTAATGACTGAATGAAGAGAAATAAATTGGTGCAAGGCGAGAAGTGGATGATGTATACGCGAGTTCTCTCTTATTTTGAGTGAGCGGAAATAAAAACGAGAAAGAGAGAGAGAGAGAGAGCGGTAGAAAGAGAGAGGGAGAGATAGAGAGTGATTGCGTGTGGGCGGAGGAGTGCTTTTGATGAGTTGATGAAAAAAAAGGGAAAACCTACAAAAAAGAAAAAAACATTAGTGGAGATGAGGTCGTTTAGGGAGTAATTCGCGTGGCAAACCTGAACCTCGTGATTATGGGATGAATGCTTCGACCTAAAAATCAAGAAGAGGGGAGTGCGATGCGGATTTAGTTTTGGCGAGGGGTCACGAGATCGTAACTTTTGCAGAACTGATGTGCAACCAGGGTTGAGAAATTTGTAACGTAATAGGAATGCATTATTCATTACTTTTGGAATGTGTAATGGAAAAAATTTCCATGACTCATTACAATGTAATGGAAAAAATTTGCATTACCCATTAAAAGGTATTGTGTAATGGACAAAATTTTCATTACCCATTACAATGTAGTGTGTAATGAAAAGCATTTTCATTACCCATTACGATGTAGTGTGTAATGAAAAAAAATCCATTACCCATTACAATGTAATGTGTAATGGAAAACAATTTTATTACCCATTACAATGTAGTGTGTAATGAAAAAAAAAATCCATTACCGATTACAATGTAGTGTGTAATGAAAAACAATTTCATTACCCATTACAATGTAGTGTATAATGGAAAAAATTCGCATTACCCATTAAATGGTAGTGTGTAATGGAAAAAAATTTCATTACCTATTACAATAAAGTGTGTAATGGAAAACATTTTCATTATCTATTACAATGTAGTGTGTAATGGAAAAAATTTTCATTACTCATTATAATGTAATGTGTAATGGAAAAAATGTACACTACCCATTACAATGTAGTGTGCATATTACCCATTACAATGTAGTGTGTAATGACAAAAAATCCATTACCCATTACAATGTAGTGTGTAATGGAAAAATTTAGATTACCCATTACTGTAATGGAAAAAATGTTCATTACCCATTACAATGTAGTGTGTAATGGAAAGCATTTTCATTACCCATTACGATGTAGTGTGTAATGAAAAAAAATCCATTACCCATTACAATGTAATGTGTAATGGAAAACAATTTTATTACCCATTACAATGTAGTGTGTAATGAAAAAAAAAATCCATTACCGATTACAATGTAGTGTGTAATGAAAAACAATTTCATTACCCATTACAATGTAGTGTATAATGGAAAAAATTCGCATTACCCATTAAATGGTAGTGTGTAATGGAAAAAAATTTCATTACCTATTACAATGAAGTGTGTAATGGAAAACATTTTCATTATCTATTACAATGTAGTGTGTAATGGAAAAAATTTTCATTACTCATTATAATGTAATGTGTAATGGAAAAAATGTACACTACCCATTACAATGTAGTGTGCATATTACCCATTACAATGTAGTGTGTAATGACAAAAAAATCCATTACCCATTACAATGTAGTGTGTAATGGAAAACATCTTCATTACCCATTACAATGTAGTGTGCGATGAAAAAATTTGCATTATCCATTAAAAGGTAGTGTGTAATGGACAAAATTTTCATTACCCATTACTGTAATGGAAAAAATGTTCATTACCCATTACAATGTAGTGTGTAATGGAAAAAATGTACATTACCCATTACAATGTAATGTGTAATGAAAAAAAAAATCCATTACCTATTACAATATAGTGTGTAATGGAAAACATTTTCATTACCCATTACAATGTAGTGTGTAATGGAAAATGTTTTCACTACTCATTATAATGTAGTGTGTAATGGAAGAAAATTTCATGACCCATTGCAATGTTGTGTGTAATAGAAAAAATTTCCATTACCCTTTGCAATGTAATGTGTAATGGACAAAACTTTGATTGCAATTTTGGGAATGGTAAAATATAGATGAATAAATTATTGCAATTTTGCATTACATTTTAATGACTTAGGTACCTTAATTTTTTAAGAGCATCTATATGCATACAAAAAGTTTAACGATGATATAATACGTCAATGCCATCGACTGCCCCGGTGGAACGGCTTTTCGGCAATGCAACGATGATCAACGCTCCTAAATTCAATAGGCTCACAGAAAATCACTTTGAGCAAAGGATATTGGTCAAAGCAAACGCTGAAAAAAAGTATATTTAGAAGTGCAGTTCAACGTTCAACTTTTTGTATGCATATAGATGCTTTTTAGAATTTAAGGTAACTAAGTAATTAAAATGTAATGCAAAATTGCAATAATTTATTCATCTATATTTTTCCATTCCCAAAATTGCAATCAAACTTTTGTCCATTACACATTACATTGTAATTTCTATAACACACTACATTGTAATGGCTCATGAAATTTTTTCCATTACATACTACATTGTAATAAGTAATGGATTTTTTTTTTCATTACACACTACATTGTAATGGGTAATGTAATTTTTTTCCATTACACACTATATTGTAATGGGTAAGGCATTTTTTCCATCACACACTACATTGTGATGGGTAATGCATTTTTTTTCATTACACACTACATTGTAATGAGTAATGCAATTTTTTTCCATTACGCATTACAATGTAGTGTGTAGTGGAAAAAATTTCCATTACCCATTACAATGTAGTGTTTAATGGAAAAACTTCCATTACACATTATAATGTAGTGTGCAATGGACAAAATTTCCATTACACATTATAATGTCGTGTGTAATGAAAGAAAAATACATTACCCATTACAATGTAGTGTGTAATGGGAAAAAAATGCATTGCCCATTACATTGTAATGGGTAATGAAAATGGTAATGCATTACAAAAAGTGATGCATTACTTGCAACCCCGTGTGCAACCCCGAGGAATTAGAGGGTGAAATCTTTTAATAAGACTCTGAAAGGAGTGCAGAATAAATGAGGGAAGAGGGACGAGATAAACGCATCGGATGTTTGACACGTGGGCGCGGCAGCGTGTTTACATTAAGTGGGTTGCGGATGTCGAAGGGTAGATTGAAAAAATAAAGGGTTGATTTTTGGGTGCGTGTATGAAGGGAGGGAAAGCAAAGGACGAGGAGAGAAACTCGAGCGCGCATCGCTTCCGGAATGAGAAGGCAAAGTGAATGAGCGAGTGAGAAAGGACTCCTCTGAACTGCGCCCTTTCCGAGATTTTTATTCGAGAGACTCTGAAAGCAGCCCCCTCATTAGAAGGAGACACCCCTCTCGCTATCTGTAATTACATCGAAGGGAGAGATTCGGCTGAAGGGTCCTTGAGTCATCGGTGAAAGCAGAAAGAATAGCGTAATTGAAAGGTTTCGAAATTCCAATTTTCCTCCTTTCTGTGAAGCTTCTTACGAGCTTTGACCTTGAAGAAGGTGGAAGCCTTGAGGAGGAAGTCGGATCGGAGCTGAATTTCTGAAATTGAATATTTCTGGATCAATCGCGGATTATGAATAGTATTTTGTTCTCAATTACAAAAAATATTTATTGCTATGTTCAAAAATATATACTTTTTTGTGATTAATTCAAATGAGATTTTATAGTTCTCCAGGCGACTGCAAGAATTCACCATTATTTATTTCATAACTGCAAACATATTTATTAATACTTTCAAAATGAACAAAAAAAAAATCGAGAAAAAAAATATGAAAACTAAATAAGTTATAAGCTGGTAAAGTCAGGGCTAAAAAAAAGGGTGGCTGACATGATTGTAAACTTTCTAGTAATCCAATACAAAATTTAAAAAAAGATTCTTATTTTTTAAATTCTAGACCAGAATACCCCCTTAAGGTTACGCTCCGACGTGACGAGCGTAGTTGCTGTGTCACTAAAATAGCCATAACTCCGTAAATTATTGGAATTTAAGAATATGGAAAAAAAAATTTTTTTTCCAAAATTCTTCACCAAAATACCCCCTTAAACGATGCAAACTTCAACATCATATTTTCATGGACTTGAAGTTCTGAACGTTCAGCTTCAAGAATTTACAAATGTAATTTTTAAAGAGAAATTAATAGACACTTACACACACTAACACACACTTACACACACTTACACACACTTACACACACTTACACACACTTACACACACTTACACACACTTACACACACTTACACACACTTACACACACTTACACACACTTACACACACTTACACACACTTACACACACTTACACACACTTACACACACTTACACACACTTACACACACTTACACACACTTACACACTTACACACACTTACACACACTTACACACACTTACACACACTTACACACACTTACACACACTTACATACACTTACACACACTTACACACACTTACACACACTTACACACACTTACACACACTTACACACACTTACACACACTTACACACACATTGAAGAGAGCCGACCGAAGGCTCGTGACTCTCGTGCGCTCGCTCTTGTGAATCTTCGAGCTCGCGGCATTTTTGCAGCGGATTCACCATTGCTCTTTCCCTCTTTGAGAGGGGAGAGGAGAAATATAAGGCCCGGGCGAAATAAAGACGGGGAATCCGCGATGATCGCGAAACGATTGCAAGCACGTACCGTGTCGAGAGGCCTAGCATATCTCGTTTCACCCTCTCTCTCTCTGCACTCTCCTTTTTCTCTCTTTGCCTCTCTTCTTCAACCTCGCCGATCATGCTTCGACGGTTACCTCTTTTGTTTAAATTCATCCGCTCTCTTTCCCTCTCTCTCCCTCTTTCTCTCGGTACAACTGCGCCCGTGGGATTATCTCTGCTCCAACGATCAGGAAATCATCTGAAATGAGTCCCTCTCTTCCCCCCCCCCTCTCTCTCTCTCTCTCTCTTCCCGTTGGTTACTCGCGATCCTCGCTCTTTCATCTTTTTCTTGTTGCAGTTCAAATGCAACGCCAATGAGAGAATCCTCTTTTTTTTTCTCGTTCCAGCGCGTTCGAGTACATTTCCCACAAGGAGGCCGCTGCTCGCGCCCCGCTGTACTTATTTCACGTGTATGCACGATTTCATAGTCGTAAACTAAACGCTCGATATACCAGATATCCTCATGTTATTACACGATGTGAAGCTTGGGCTGAAATAGCTGCCCATATTCTTGGCTCAGTGGAGGAAGAGATGCATCGACGCTTTATTGCTTTATAGATCGGAGCAATAAAGCCAATGGAGCCGATGGTGGCTGCTCCAAACATCATTGCGATAGTGATTCTTTCATTATACGTCTTTGTCGAATGAGCATTTATTCTTTATTCACTATACACGGAAAAAAAATGGTTGTTTGGGACAACCAACTGATTATTAGTTGGGTTGGTTACCGTAACTATTTGTGTCGTTAGTTCCATCTACTATTCATAGTTATGTAGGTAGATAGGTAGGTAGGTAGGTAGGTAGGTAGTTAGGTAGGTAGATAGGTAGGTAGGTAGGTAGGTAGGTAGGGAGGTAGTAGGTAGGTAGATAGGTAGGTAGGTAGGTAGCTAGGTAGGTAGGTAGAGTTGATGCGACTGGTTAGCACAACTGACTTGATTAGTCAGTCTGACTAATGAAATAGTATTCAGGAGGGTAAAGGATGGATAACGAATTTTATAGGCTCTGTAGCTAATTATACGATCATATCTGGAGTTTTGTCAGTACCCCAAAAATCCGCCAGGTGGCTTCCTCTCGCACAAACGAACTTTCTCCTCGACACTTGTAACCTTTCCAAGTTCGTCTATGTTTGATATCCTTGTTTTTTAGTATGAATAACTTAATACTCTGCGGCAAATCGCAAGATGGTCGAATCCGAATTCCCATGAAAAGGGTCTTTTTTCTTTTACCTTCTCCTAAAAAAAGCTTCGCGAAATTGTAAACTTCATATGTGTAGCGACATACAAAGATTGAAATGTTGACAAATATTGTGTATAAAAAAAATTATAATAAACCAGGCGCAAGATAGTTGATGCAACTATTTCACTCGTGGTTGGCCGAACTAAAAAGTTAGTTGGTCGGGCATTTATGAACGCATTTATGGCGCTCACAGCATTGAGATAGTTGGTTGGGTCAACTATTTTTTTTGTTACCACAGCTAAATCGTTTTTTCCACAAGAAATAGCGAATGAGTTGAAAGAATCGCGCAAATTGGTATTTTTTCTGTCAGGCAGTTCACACTTTTTTCCCAATGTTCGATAAGTTTTCTTGACTCAGTTTGAGCTTCTTTACGATGGGTTATTTAATTATGGATGGTTCATGAGGAAACTTGATGAACGGCGGATAAACGATTCGCACTGAAAAACGAAGCTTTTTGGGATTTTTTTCAATTACTAAACAACGAGTCAAAATTAAGTTTTAAGATTTTACTCTATTTGTATTAAGATCTACAAAAATATTTTTTATTTATGTTTCAGGTACGTAATGGCATCATCCACAATCTACCTTAGTTTTTCTTTGTGAGTACCCAGGATTTTTTTTTTTAAATTCACATTTTGGCATCAATTTTTATTTAATCTTCGTTTTTTGGTACACAATCGAACTTGAATTGTTTATTGCAAATGTAATTATTTATCAATTGTAAAAATCGTGTGTACTTCGATTAGGGTTGCCATTGAGTCACTATATTGTCGCCATTGGTCACTATTCTAAAATCGTGTCACTTTTCTCACTGTTTTCGAAATTTGTTCAAAAAAAAAAAATTTTTTTTTTTCAAACCTTATATCGATGTATTTTGTCCCACCAAACACGAATCTACCAATAGTTTTCTCAAAAAATCAAAATTTGTATGAATTTTCATCAAAAACAGTTTTGCTCAATTTTTTAATAATTCCGAAAATCGCAAAATATATTTTATAAATTTTCAATATTTCCAAATATTTTTCACTTCCATGGAAATAGTTAGTGCCAACCTAAATCAATCCCAACGAATTTCCTACGATAAAAAAAAAAAAATTCACTAATCTCCAACAAATCAAAGATTGGCTTTTGTCGAACGTTTTTCACCATGAATTCTTTTTCTCATTCCCTTTTTGTAAAGCCAAAATCTATCAGCACATTGACGACGATTATGCTGTTTAGATGCTGGGTATCTCCGGAAAAGTCGACGCTTTTCCGGAGGAAGCCGTGACTAAATGAGACGCCAAAGTGCGTCGTCGGTGGCCTCTGAACGCGTTCACCTCTAAAAACGAGACGGAGGAGTGAGCGCGAAAAACTCCAGATCTTCCTTTATGCCGGTTTACACAGTTGTGTAAAAATGTAAAAATGTCTGGGTTTATGGGATATTTAGGCCGCGTGTGTCTACATACGTAAGCGCATGTTGAATCGGCACACGAATACACATGGCGTTTCCTCCACCGAAGCCATTCATCGAGTCCTTTGCGGAGGAGGGGGAAGGACCTCTTCGATAATTTCTTTGCTCGCAGGTAGAAAAGTCTCTCCCATTGTCGTAAGCTCGTTCTGCCGTGTAGGATTACTCTCTCGTCTCTCTCGCGCGATCAGGATTAACCATAAAGTAGAAGAGAGAGAGAGAGAGAGAGAGAGAGAATCTGCTTCCTCTCTCTTCCTCTCTTTCGCTCGCGCGCCTTCTTTCGCTTCTTCTCCACCGCGCCATTCTTCGGCGTTTCAATGCTAAGTAGTTCCCTTTCGATTCGCTTCCCTTTCAGTTCATCGCCTTTGCCCGAAGGAGTAAGCGCGAGACCATTTCGTCTCTCTCGCACTTTTTCTCCGCACAAAGTACCCGTATACATGAATCTATATGTCTATATATATCAGGGTGATTTTTTTTGAGACTTTTTTTCTCACTCCCCACCTAAAATTTTGGTGGATATGGCTGGAAAAAAAATTCTCCGAAATTTGAAGCCCTTAATATTAATGTTGAGAACTTTCCCATAGCGTGAAGTAAATCAATTTTTTTTTTAATTCTATAATTGAACGGCATTTCATGCTATCACATTGTTCTTGGTCGCAATTTACGCAGAATTAAACGACCTTCAAGAGTGTCCGGAACAGTGTAAGTATAACTTACACTGGTGAGATGGTACGGGTCACTAAAGTTGATTTTTATCCAAAATTCGTGTTTTTTTGCAGTTCTCTTCGAAATGATTAACTTGACCGAAAAAATGTAGAAGAAAGTTTTGTTGGGAATTTCATTTCCTAAGAAAAAGGTCCTCTAGACCTAATTGCTACAATTGATATTTGATATTTGAACCTTAGCAATTAGGTTTAGAGGACCTTTTTTGTAGGACATTAAATTTCCAGCAAAATTTTCCTTTACATTTTTTCGGTAGAGTTAATCATCTCGGAGATAATAGCAAAAAAAACGAGAATTTTGGGTACAAATCAACTTTAGCGACCCGTACCATCTCACCAGTGTAAGTTACACTTACGTTGTTGAGAACACATTTGAAGATCGTTTAATTCCGCGTAAATTTCGACCAAGAACAATGTGATAGCATGAAATGCCGCTGAGTTATAGAATTTTGAACACAAAAATTTGATCTACGTGTATAGATGGAAAATCTTTTCACTCTATGGGAAAGTACTTAATATTAATATTAAGGGCTGTAAGTTTCAAGGAATTTTTTTCAGATATATCCAACAAAATTTTAGGTCGGGAGTGAAAAAAAAGAAAAAGTCGAAAAAAAAATCACCCTAATATTTATACAATATTATGATATCAAAGTTTACACACGTTTGTGACCGTGTATAATGGGCATTTGTGAATTCCGCAAAAATTCTCACCTGCTCATCCAAATACACGAGCGTTTTTCTTTTGAAAACGAAAATTGGGGAATTTACACCATCCGGGGTTTTTTTGTGAAAAAAAATTTCCGAGCTTATTCAATATTTATGTGGGGCAATATCATTAAATTTGCGTCTCTATCTGGCGCGCATATAGTTTATACCTTTAACTCGCGGACGTTATGAAAATTTATCGACCCTCCGCGCAGCTGCATGCGGCATAAAGTCAAAGAGTTATACATACATCCATATATATATATCTATATCTATGTATATGTTTTTTTCCTCTCTCTCAGCTTTCTTTTTTCTCTCTCTCTCTTGTACTCTTTCAACGGCTCACTCGTTCGCTTTTTATTTCGAAATCCAAGATTCCATTACGTTTGGAATGGTCGGATGGCTGACTCGCCACGCTGAGCCTTAGAGAGAGAGAGCGAGAGCGAGCGAGCGAGAGAGAGAGAGAGAGAGAGAGAGAGAGAGAGAGAGAGAGAGAGAGAGAGAGAGAGAGAGAACGGAGGAAGATGAAGAACCTCCGGGACGCGCCAGTCTTTCCCTTTGGAGATACGCTACTGCTTCCTCTTGCGCTTCGTTTGCTTCATCTTTTTCCAAGACACACATACACACACAGTCACAAGAACACAAAATTCCCTCATGTTTTTTCTCTGTCTTGCTTCCACCGCGCCCTCACCTTCTCGGCACGCTCCTTTTGCACCTGGAAAGACGGTGTACAACTCCCTCGACGAAGAGGGACCGACACACACACCGACACACACACCGACACACACACTCACGCACACACTCACGCACACACTCACGCACACACTTACGCACACACTCACACGAACACTCGCGCACACACTCGCACACACACTCGCGCACACACTCGCGCACACACTCGCGCACACACGCACACACTCACGCACACACTCACGCACACACTCACGCACACACTCGCGCACACACTCGCGCACACACTCACGCACATACTCACGCACACACTCACGCACGCACACGCGCGCGCATTCGTTTTCCAAAGATCCTTTTCTCTCTCGATTCAGGTGGTCGAATATGAGAATTCATACATCCCCAAAGAGGTTTTTCCTCTCCTCAGTCGTTCTTTTTTTTTCAAGCCATCTCCGCTTCATCTCCATTATTCATAATTCTCGCATTCGTCGAGGCTTCACGGTATTTCGCGGTTGACAAGCTATTTTCGTGATAATTAAATGAGGAAAATGGTTAAGGAGAAGCTTGAAGTTGAGTGAAATAAAAGGTTAAATTGACGAAGGGGTAATTCTTGGAAAATGGAGCAAAACAATCCGGGAGGACGCAATAAAACGCTACTTTTTGATTCCTTTCGCGGTAAAATCGCGTCAAATGATAATGAAATTTCTTGAAACTCGGTTCCAGAAACAGACAGCCCTCGCCCACGGAATAATTGAAATGAAACGCTCTTATATTTATTTTATATATATATGGCGTTCCACGCCAAATCGGACACCATTTAGCTGCTGCATCTCTGATTTTTTTGAAAATTTTTATGTTATAGTAATGGTTCAAAGGGGCCTTCATGATTTTTTTCATTTTTTTTTGTCGAACCGTTTTCAAGATGTCGATTTTTCAAAAATTATGTTATCTTTTTTTTTTAAACGTCCATGACTTTGCGAAAAATGGGGCAAACGGGACGTTATTTTTTCAAAATTGTTGTTTTTAAATGTACTTTTGATAAAAAATATCGGAAAAAAATTTCAAACCGTATTTCTATAAGATTTTCAAGTTTTAAATATAAATTGTTGATTTACAAAAAACACGTACTGGTCGATTTTCTTAAAAAAATTTTGTAAAAAACTCATTGATACCACAACTTTTAAGCCTAACTAGATAATGGGATAACGATGGAATCTATTTTTTTTTTTTCAATTTTTCAATTGCCATATTTTGGTTATCCGTGTTGGAAATAAGTACTAACCTTTTTTTTCCAGGCTCACTGACAACGGTCATTGTTATTAATGAAAGAAAATAGATATATCTTGATCATTTAATGAACGATGACCGATAATAATTTTTCGCAAAGTTATGGAAGTTAAAAAAAAACAGTGACGTAATTTTTGAAAAATCGATAACTTGAAAACGGTTCGACAAAAAAAATTGAAAAAAATCATGGAGGCCGCTTTCAATCGATACTGAAACATAAGAAACTTTCAAAAAAATCGGAGATGCAAAAGCTGAATGGTGTCCGATTTGGCGTGGAACGCCCCATATATATGTAAATTTTCGTTTCGTGAATAAGAGAGAAAAGAATGGAGAGCAAGTTTCATAATTATTCCGGGCACATTCGTTCTTCTCGCGATGAATATCTATCGTTCTTTCTTGTTTCTGTCAGAGAGAAGAAGAAGAAGAAGAGAGAGAGAGAGAGAGAGAGAGAGAGAGAGAGAGAGAGAGAGGGATCATTCTTTGCCAAGAGAGACTGACGAAATAACCTGCCTTTCGCTCCCGGCGACTAAAGAGTGTGTCTGGACCCGTAAATTAAAAGACAGGACACATGCAAGAAGAAAAAAAAGGAGCGAAAAGCATACGACGATGAAGAAAGGAGAAGAGAAATGAAGCAAGTTAGAGATCGCGGTGAAAGAAGAGTGTATACGCAAGGTTTCAAGTACTGACAGGAAGAGAGGGAGAGAGAGAGAGAGAGAGAGAGACGAAAAGTAAGGAAGAGAGAGACTCGATGACTTCCGACAAGATTACGTGAGCTTGGCTACACAGCCTCGGGCAATGCGTTGCATGTTTATCTCTCCTTCTCTCTCTTTCTCCCTTTCTGTGCCTCTTCTCGTATTCAGCATCATTTTTTTACTCTCTTTTTGCAACTCTTTGACGCGCGCCCCTGCGTTTGTTCACGGCGGTGAAGTCGCAACCTCGAAGAAGAAAAAAAAGGGTTGCCACTGCACTCTGAGGGTTTGCACGTACTCGGGTGCAGTAAAAGGGCGCCCCCGCGCCCGAAACCCTAACTCAAAAAAATGTCCACCCCCATATCTATGAAAGATTCTTCGAGATACCGTCAGTTTGTGTTTTACTCAGAGTTGTGAAAATAGTAATGTAAAAGTAATGCATTATCCTATACTTTGAACAATGTATATGGGTCATTCCATGTCAAATCGACCAAGAGTTGGAATCGACGCCTTTCAATTTCGATGAAATTTGGTCAGAAGTTTTCTTTTTCAATAAAGCAAAGTTCTACCAAATAAAAAAAAAATTGAAAATTTGTTTTCGAAAGTTACGCAAAATTGAAAATTTCATAATTTCTCAAATCTGTCAAGTTTATTTTTTAAATATCTTGAACACTATTATAGTTACGAAAAATAGTTTTCAATCAGTTTTAAAGAGTATACTTGGGACTACGAAAAAAAAATATTCCGAACAAATTTTTTGAAAAATGATGAATTTAAAGAATTTTGAATTTTCAAAAATCGTAAAAATACAAGTATCACATTTTATTTTTAGTTTAATTTTTTTTATATAATACTTTGTACTGATCTTAAAAGATCCTGAAATTTTCAGAATGGTGTTTTTGTTTCAAAAATGAAAATGTTTGAATTTTTGTAAAAATTTTTATTTTGTTTTTCCTCCAAGATAAGTAAAGTTGAGCATTTTCTTATGGGTTTCAGTTAGTGAAGAATTGAGAAATTTTCAAAAAGTTTAAATTATTTGCACATTTGTCTCTAATTTATTCTCTTTGGTTCGGTTTTGTAACAAATTTTAGAAAACACTTCTGAACCTCATAATTTTACAAATATCTTTCTGAATGTTTTTTTACCTCAAAGTAACCAAGAATGGATTTTTGAGTGAATCTCTTATGATTTTCAGTTTAAAAAGAATTTTGAAATTTCCGAGAAGTTCTGATTAATTAATTAATTTACTTCTAATTAAATTAATTTTCTAATCTTATTTCTTTGGTTTGGTTTTGGTACAAATTTTAGAAAACACTTGTGAACCCTTCAATTTTCATAATTTTGCAAATATCTTTCTGAATTTTTTTTTTACCTCAAAGTATCCAAATATGGAATTTTAAGGGAATCTCTTATGGGTTTCAGTAAAAAAAGAATTTTGAAATTTTCGAAAAGTTCCAATTAAATCCCTTTGGTTCGGTTTTGGAACAAATTTTAGAAAAAACTTGGGAACCCCTCAATTTTCATAATTTTGCAACCCTCCATTTTTTTTCTCAAATGCACCACGCATAAAAAATTACAAGTATCAAATTTTCATTTTGAAAAGAATTTTGAAATATTCCAAAAGGGCAAATTCTTTGAACAATTGCTCTCTAATTTATTCATTTGGTTCGGTTTCATTTGGTTCAAATTTTCTAAAACACTTGTGAACCCCTCAAATTTCATAATTAATATTTCTCTCAAAAAATTTCAAAATTTTTTTGATATTTTCTAAAAGGGCAAATTAGTTATTTGCGCACTGCTTTCTGAATTACTTCCGTCGTTCTTCAACCTTTCTCTAAGAAGAAGCAAAGGAACAAAGAACAGAGCCAAAAACACTTAAGCTTTCTGAATAATTAGGTCCAGCAATTCCAAAGAATCATTCGTATGAAATACTATTTGTGATTCTAAAGTGTGGTTATGCGATGCAGCGTTGCGCGTATGTACAGCAAAGCAGGGCCTCTACCTGACATCGTTAGAGGGCCCAGAAGCAGAAGAAGAAGGGAGGGAGCGCGAGAAAGAAAGGTAGGTAGGGAGGTAGAGCAAAAAAATGGTTAGCCCGGAGCGGTGGTTAGCATCAGCGATGCGCCACCGCGCCCGCGTCTGTTCGAGTCTCTGATGTCTGAGCATTGCGGGCACTTGAGTCAGGCGCCGCGCGCGTCATGAATACGACCCCAATGATAGAGGATTTCTCTCAGGTTCGGGATTGGAGGGAAGGGAATTTAAAAAGGGAAGGATATAGACATTTTTAGTTCATAATTCTCGCCGTCTATTGAAGAAAAAGTGTGCTATCTCTCCACCAAATCAGTCCAATGAGGAATCCAAAAGAAGAGTGAAATAAAAAGTGACCCTTGCGCATACAGGGGATGAAAAGAGGGTCGAGGGATGATGGATAATATTAAAAAAAAAAAACGATATTTCGTTACCGCAGCTCGCGCCCCGTTCTCTTTTTACAAGCGCTTAATTTTTCCTTTCATCGTTCAATTTTCGTCCACATCGCGCATTCACTTTTTTTTTCATCCCCTTTAACCTTCGAGGGTGCGCGAGGGGGATGATTATTGCGTTCCTAGGATGGTCATAGAAATTTTTTCTACATTATGTACCGATATTCCATGTATATGTATAGGGCGTTCCACGCCAATTCGACCACTTCTGAACCCGACCCCTGTCGATTTGGCTGAAATTTTTTTTTATCCTTCTTTACCCTATGAAAAACGTTTCTCAGAATTTTTTTCAAATTTTTGTACGTAAAAAAAAGTTATGATTAGTTGAAAAAAATCGCTTTTTTTTGAAACAGCTGTAACTTTTTCAAAATTTGACTTATCGGAACATTGTTTTTCGAAATTTTCGTTTTTGAATGTACTTTTTAAAAAAAAAATACAAAAAAATTATTGAAACTCATCTTCAATGTTTTTTTTTTAGATTTTTGGAAAAAAACGTCAATTTCTCGATGATTACCATTTTTGATTTTTTTTCTTTTTATTATATCAAACTTTGACATTTTCTGCAAATCCGCGAATTTTTTCAGAGTGGGGTTTTTTCTATTTCTATTTTTTTTCCAATTGAAAAAAAAATTTCAACTAGTCTTATTTCTCATAACACCAGTCTGAAATTTTTTGAGGGTGTTTAGAGAACTTCCAAGTTAAAAAAAAAAACAAATAAAAACAGAAATTGAAAGTGGTAATTATCGAAAAAAAAAAATTTTTTAATGCCTTATCGGAACGTTTTTTTTTTCAAAGTTTCTATTTTTAAATGTACTTTTTGAAAAAAAAACAAACAAATTATTCAGAGCTTCCTTCAATTTTTTATCTTAATTTTTCGAAAAAAATCAAATTTTTTCGATAATTGGCACTTTCAATTTTTGTTTTTATTTTTTTTTCTCCATTTGGAAGTTCTCTGAGCACCCTAAAAAATTTTCAGAATGGTGTTATGAGAAATAAGGCTAGTTCACACTTTTTTTTTAATTTCGAAAAAAATAAAAATATAAATAACACCACTGAAAAAAATCGAGGATTTGCAGAAAATGTTGGAGTTTGATATAATGAAAAAAAAAGGTAATCATCGAGAAATTTTTGATTTTTTTCAAAAATCGAAGAAAAAAAATTGAAGATGGGTTTCAATAATTTTGTTGTATTTTTTTTTTCAAAAAGTACATTCAAAAACGAAAATTTGGAAAAAAAACATTCCGACAAGTCCAATTTTGAAAAAGCTGTGGCCATTTCAGAAATAAAGAGCCATTTTTTTTTTTTAAATTCATAACTTTTCTTGGGTTGGGTGAAAAAATTTGAAAAAATTCTGAAAAATGTTTTTGATATGTTAGAAAAAGAAAAAAAAGTTTCAGCCAAATCGAAAGGGGATGGCTTGAAAAGTGGTCGATTCGGCGGGGAATGCCCCATATATATATATATAAAAAATAGAGAATATAGGTTTGTGTATGGATCGGAGGGTACAAAATGCGAACGGCAAGAGAGTTGAATTATACGGCTTGTTAACCCCGTTCATCGGTGCCGCTGTAAATCATAACGCGACGCGAAAAGGCAAGAGAGAGGGAGGGGGGGGGTGTGCATGTATAGATAGACAATGTGTATCTATAGGTAAGGGGTTGGGTGGCCCACCCTTTGCCACAATTACCCTCCCCGGATCTGAAAACCCTTCTCTTCTCTCTCTCCTCCACTTCCTTCTCTTTCCTCTCTTCCTGGACTCTTCCCCCGTTCCCATTTCTGGGTTCGATAGTAAAACTTTCCCCGGTGCCTTTAATGACCGAATGGCGACCACGCGGGAACGCGAGACTGCCCCAGGGTCCGGTTTTAGTCCAGGTTAACGATGAGAAGGAGAGCGCACGAAAAGCGCTCCGAGCGCCCACTCTCTCCTCCCTCTCTATATAATATAGCAGCTGGTTATACGCAACGAATGTATATACAGGGTGTTGAGCAACTAGATAACCTGACTAGGTTCACCGTGTAGAGCGCGCCAAGACGAAAAATTCGCTTTTTTAAAAATTGTTATACGACAAAAATTGGCTTAGTTATTCATGTTTAAACCCGAACGATAACGGCTCGAATCGAGGAGCAATGCTACTGGTGAGCCGCGTGGTGGGGGTAACGGTGGGCGTGGCGGGAGAAACCCCCCACCAGCGTCATTGTCATTGGTCAACTTTGAAAACATTATTAACTAAGCCAATTTTTATCGTACAACATTTTTAAAAAAAGCTAATTTTTTGTCTTGGCGCGCTCTACACGGTGAACCTAGTTGCTCAACATCCTGTATGTAAATATTAAGGTGATTCAACAAAAAGAATTTTTTGCTCGGAAACAGGCTCGAGAGTTTCATTTAGGTACAAACACAGGCCTGTTAAAATATGAGCTCTTAATATTAATATTTCGATTGTCGGCATCCCGCTTTTCGATTTTCCATAAGAATAACAATAAAGTGCGATGAGGACAATGTTAATATTAATTAATTCATTAAGAGCTCATATTCTAATATGCATTTTTTATACTTAAATGAAACTTTTAACCCTCCAAGGAATAATTTTTTTTTCTGAATCACCCTAATGTACATAATACATATACACATAATATATATTATGCATATTATATGCATATATAAAGTATATACAGATAAAACGGGATCGAGGGCTTTCACCCCTCGGGTCTTCAAACTTCTTTCCCTCCTTAACCCCTTAAACTTTTTACTTGTTCGGTTCTTATCTCATCGCCATTATGTAATTATCTTGATGAAAATTTTCCTCGAAAATTGAATCTCACCCCGTTGTCCTGGTCTTGAAACTTTTCTTCTGTTCGTGACTCCAATTACCCCTGCCGAGTCTAACTTTGACCTAATTAACGTGTTTTTTCTGCCTCCCCCTCTGTCCCTCCTCTTGGGCCATTCTCCGAGTGTAAAAGCCATCTCTCTCTCGTGATCTTTTTCTTGAATTATTTTTTTTTTAATACAAGAGTGCAACAGGTTCGTGATTGTTCACCTGGAATATATTCGGAGGAGGGTCGAGGAATGAAATAAAATGCAGGGGCATGTCAGTGTGTGAATGTGTGTGCGGGTGGGAGTGGGGGAAAAAGGGAATGAAATCAAGAGAAAGATAAATTGACTTCTTCCAAGGGGATGACAGGTACGCATTCCCATGTCGGAGTATTTCGTTACTTGGATAGACGTGTGCGCGCCCGTTCTCGCGTCTTTTATCCCTCTTCCTCCCTCTCTCTTCCTTCCTTCTCTCTTTCTTTCTTACTTCTTCTTTGAGCCACGTTTTGCATAATACTTGCGGTCCCGCGAGGCAAAAGAGATATATAGGTTGCGGGGTAGCCCATCGAGCAAAGTCCGGCCTTTTGGCTCGTCAAAATCTCGTTCTTTTCGCGGTTGTACAGTTCCAGCCAAAAGTTTCCGGACAAAACTTCAAAAAAGGTCTGGAATGTTTTTTTATGCCATATTTACCCACGGAAGTCAACGCAAACTAATTTAACAAAGGGGCATTTTAAAGGGGAAGAATTCAGCTCCATTTCCTGTTTTTTAAATTATTTTTACAATTTGTCTTTGTATTTGGATTCTATTCTGAAAACAGCTGTTTTTCGCCTTTTTCCCCCCTCTCTTCAGGTGCGCCCATCTTTTAGAGGACATTTTTTTAATACACTTTTACGATTGGATTCATAAAGGGGAAAGTTTGAGCTTCAATTTCCGTTTGTTTAAACTTTGAGCGGTTTTTTTTCCCAAAGTTATTTTGTTTTTTGTGAAAAAAAGAGGAAATTTGAAAAATCCTGTATAATCGCGCGGAAACAAAGAGTTTAATTTGGCGAAATTTTTACTTTGGCTCAGGAATGAATCTAAAATGAAACATTCGGTTTTATTTTATGATGTTCAAATTTGCAGCATTTGAATGTAAAGAATAGTACATTACATCACGAGGACATAAAAACATTTTCAAAAACGTTTTCACGTCCGCTTGCGGACATAAAAGCGTCCATTATTGTACTGAGTGATCTAAAATTACTTTTTATTTACTTTGTAATTATTCCTATAATTTATTTTGCAAATTTTGCGTCTTAGATTCTTGTTCGAGATCCGAAAAAACATTTAAACATTTTTTTTGGTAACAACTCATCTTGAGCGAATGAATTTTTAGAATTACATTTTCCTTGAATTTCAATGATGCAAAAATTAGCATAATTTTAGGTATTGTAGGAATTGTTTTTCCAAAGTTATTCTGTTTTTTGTGAAAAAAGAGGAAATTTGGCAAAAATCTCGTATAACGCGGAAACAAAGAGGATTCATGAAAAACTTCAGGATAGCAAAAAGTTGCGTCTCTTTTCGTTGAGTTCAGAGGCATTTTTTCAGATTTTTTTCCAACATTTTTTTCCGACCGAAAATAGAACAAGAATTTGGGGAAAAAATGTAAAAAAAATGCCAATGAAAATAAAGTATTTTCCTATCTTGAAATTTTATTAATATAATTCCATAGTTCTCGAGTTATGGTAATTGAATGATCTGGGCTCCGACCCGGAAAATGAGACAAAAAACGTTGGAAAAAAAATCTGCAAAAATTCCTCTGAACTCAACGAAAACCGATGCAACTTTTTGCTATTTTGAAGTTTTTCATGAATCCTCTTTGTTTTCGTGTTATACGGGATTTTTCAAATTTCCTCTTTTATCACAAAAAAAAGAATAACTTTGGAAAAAAAAATCGCTGAAAGTTTTAAAAAAAATAAAATTGAAGCTCAAACTTTCCCCTTTATGAATCCAATCGTAAAAATGTATTTAAAAAATTCCTCTAGAAGATGGGTGCTTCTGAAGAGAACGAGAAAAAAAGGCGAAAAACAGCTGTTTTCAAAATAGAGTCCAAATCGAAAAGCAAATTGTAAAAATGATTTAAAAAAACAGTAGGTAAATGAAGCCGAATTCTTCCCCTTTAAAATGACGTTTGTTAAATTAGTTTACGTTGACTTCCGGCGAAATGGCATTAGAAAAAAACGTTTCAGACCTTTTTTGAAGTTTTGTCCCGAAACTTTTCACCGGTAGTGTATATCCTTTTTTCGAAGACCTGGCAAAGATCCTTCCAGCTTCTCATTTTTCTCTCTTGTATCCGAGAGAATCAAGAATCTCAGGAGCTAGATCATCCCGGATAAAAGGGGAGTCGCCATCAGGGAACGATTAGTATCTATTAGCCTATTCCCCGCGGTCTCTTTCTCTCCCCCTCCCTCTCTTTCTCTCTCTCCCTCTCCCCTTTTCTAAAGTTGCGTTCTTGGAAAAAAAAGACCATGGAGAACTCGTCCACCATTTAGCAGTGAAATTCGTCGAATTCTCAGCCCTCGCCAACCCCAAAACTCCGCCGGAGCCAAATGGCCACTTTGCAACACGTAACCCCGAAGCACCGTCCAAAAATGTGAGCTTTTTACTCCCTCCGATACTGCAACACTTTGTATATAGATGTACGTCTGTGTACGGACGTGGAATATATATATATATATATATATATATATATGGCGGAGGTATAACCGTGCTTTATCCTAATCTCGAACGAGGCGAGCTTTCAGCGCTTGCACTTCCGTTTTACTCCTCTCTTCATCCCCTCTTCTTCGTCTGCCTCCTTCCCTCTCTCTCGCTCTTCCAACCTCGCATAATACCTTTTTCCATCTTTCATAACGTATCCTCTCGCCTACTTCTCGCTTCCCCGCGAGAAATATTCTCACCGTTGGCGAAGTAAAAATTTGCAAGTTTCGCGAATAACCGGATATCGATCTTGCAAATTTATGATCCCAAAGTCTCGCTATTGGAATAATAAAGTACTCTTTTTTATCCTTTTCTTTTTAATATCAATGGTTTAGCATCGGTTGATATAAAAATGCGAAATTTGCGAGCTTTGCTCCAAAATATCGCAAGAAATTAGCTTTCGATAAATCATTTGATTTTTTTCTTTACTATGAGTTAACTCATTATTTTATTATCATCGCTCTACGAATAATTTATTTCTTTACATTTTGAGCGTTTTGTCGAGGTCGATAAAAAAATATAAAATATTTTTACCATACTTTTTTTTAAACATATTTTATGAATACCACAAACAAAGAAATTCTCGAGAAAAAAAATGAAAATTTAATAAGTTATAAGCTGGGTCTATAAAAAAAGGCGTACTGACTGACACTATTGCATCCTTTCTAGTCATTCGATACAAAATCAAAAAAAAGATTCTTAATTAGTACGAATGTCGTTACAGCTGCAACCTCAGAGAAAATGGAAAAAAAAAATTTCGCAAAATGGCGACTGTCTGAACAAAAAAGGCGTTTTTCGACCCTTTTTTTCTTAGTTTTCAATTTTTGTACAATAGTAAAAAAAAATTTTTTTGATACAAAAGTCATAGGGGTGATAGAGAGTTGTACATTAAAGATCGGTAAAAAAATTTGGAGTAAATCGGTTGAGTAGAACTTAAGATTCATGTCAAACGTGTTGAGAAAAGTAGTTGAGAAAAACGTTTATAGTCCGAAGCTGCTGTGTCACTAAAATAGATATAACTCCGTACATAATTGAAATTAAAAAATTTCTTTTCGAGAATGTATTCTTAAAGGTCTAAACTTTAAGAATATGCAAAAAAAAAATGATGTTTTCAAAATTCTAGACTTGAAAACTTCCCTAAAGAATAATCTGAGACCTCGTTGATATTTTCTTCTTGAAATATCTTTTAATTTTTGAAATTATTATCTAGTGCTCAATAAACTTATTATTATTGTTGTTATTATTATTATTATCGCAAGCTCTTTGCATTTTTTGTTTAATAAATATTATACTTTTTCTGATCTTTCGTTCAATTGAAAGGCAAATATTTTTAGGATCTTTTTTTTTCTTTCTTTTTTTAATAATGCTAATCTACTTTTTTAATGTTAACACCTGTTTCCCGATGATACAACTTGAATAAACGTAAATGCTTGCGGGAAATAAGAGAGACTATATCAACAGTCGATATTCTCCCATTTAAATATTCAACGCGAAGAAACCGTCAGCATTGTGCGACGTGAAGAATGAAAAATTCAGTCCATTAATTAGTCAGCGAGTATGCAAATCTCGCGATTGAGATTTTGCTATATTTATACAGGGCGAGTTTATACATAACCGTAAAACTGAGAAAATAGCGTCATAAATTTGCGCTGTTTCGCGGCGAATGAGTTCGATTGCCTTTTGTCGCTCGTATTTTATATTTCCGTGCTCTGATATCACATTTTACATCAATGAACCACGACTCAATCGCGTTTATATGCCTCGTTAAAGAGACGAAAAATTTGAACTTTCGCCATTTTCGTTGTCCGGAAATCTTTCACGTCTCTGTCGAGTTGATTTGCTTTTTGCTCTTAAAAAATTTTGCCATCGACTATGTAAGTCGTTACAAAAGTTGTGAGAAATGTTTACTTTGGCTCAGGATTGAATCTAAAATGAAACATTCGGTTTTATTTTACGATGCTCGAATTTGCAGCATTTTAATGGAAAGAAAATTACTTTTTATTTTCATTTTTATTATTCCTGTCATTAATTTTGCGAATTTTGGGTCTTAGATTCTTATTCGAGATCCGAAAAAAACATTTCAAAGATTTTTTTCTGTAACAACTCTTCTTGAGCGAATGAATTTTGAGAATTACATTTTCGTTGAATTTCAATGATGCAAAATTTAGCATCATTTTAAGTATTGTACGAATTATTTAGTCTTATTATTATTATTTATCAATCATTTTTTAACGGTTAATAAATTATTTTGACACAAATAAATATTTCTTTACTACAAAAAAAATGTTTTCTCAGTGAGAGGTATTTCTTGCCCATTTGGAACTCTTGAGGTCCAAAAAATGCTGCACATTAAAAAAAAAAAGTGTGAATGAACAAAATCTGCAGTCAAATACGTTCAACTATATAATTTAGTTAGTACAATTCAACATTTTTTTGCCTGAATAATATTCAAGTCAACCGAAGCGCAGAATTGTTCAAAAAACTAATTATTTAGTTAGACCAAATAAATAACTAGTTGAACGTATTTGATTGCAGAGTTTGTTCATTCACACATTTTTTTTTCAGTGCAATGAATCTCGATTCCAACATATTGTCAGGAATATTAATTTGACTAAGAAACTAATTTTTCTTAAACTATTTTTTTACTATTACTATTTTTTTAAATATATAGTGAGAAAACAGTTTATCTGTAGTAAATAAAATAGTTGGCACTTTTATTCAAATATTCCTTAACCGTTACAAAATTTGTCGTTAAGAAATATTGTATTTGTGTCAAAATAATTGATTAACCGTTAAAAAATGATTTCACCATAAAGGGGTGTGTGGGGAAAAGGGGGGGGGGGTGGGGTCTTTTAACTACTTTCATGTCTCAAAATTAATTCCCGATCCTAATATCCCTGATTTTGAAAAAAAAAAATTGGGGGCAAAATGGACACGTCTCCTCAGATGCAGAAAAATCTATACTTGGTGATTCTCGAAAGTAGAGACACTGTAATCGACTATGCCCGAATAAAATATTGACTTAACAATATAAATAAAGAAATAAAGCCAATAAAACCGATCCTCGGATGAAATTTAAAAAAAAAACGAGGTACTTCTTCAGACGCACTTTGCTCTTATTTTTTCCATGTGGAAAAAGTACTATGAATTCACTTTGTTAGTGAATAAATCATGGTATTTTCACATATTCATCGACTTTTGAGTCGTGAAATTCATTCCCATTCTTGTTTTTTGAATGTTGTAAAAAAAATTTGGGGGCAAAATGGACACGCCTCCTCGGATGCAGAAAAATCTATACTCGGTGATTCTCGAAAATAGAGACTCTGCTGTAATCGACTATGCCCGAATAAAATATTAACTTAACAATATAAACAAAGAAATAAAGCCAATACAATCGTTCCTCGAATGAAATTTAAAAAAAAACGAGGTAAATCTTCAGATTCACTTTGCTCGAATTTTTTCCATGTGGAGAATGTACCATGAATTCACTTTACAAGTGAACAAATCATGGTATTTTCACATATTCATCGACTTTTGAGTCGTGAAATTCATTTCCCATTATTGTTTTTTGCATCTTGTAAAAAAAAAAACAAAATGTCCAAATTTTATGATTTCCGTGTTTTGTGCTTTTTATTTTGAATGTATTGTTCAACAGTGTATAAGACGTTGCTGGAATCGTACAGATATAGTCTGAATTCGAAGTAATAATTTTATGAACTTGACATTATTTTAGCTCGTGTCCACTTTGCCCCCAAATTTGAAATTTTTCGCGTGTCCACTTTGCCCCACATTCCCCTAAAACTCATTTGTTAACAGTTAACGAATCCTGGTACATTGTTTTCTCAGTGTAGAATTGAAAAAAATTGAGCACACTGAAAAGTAAAAAAAATATCGATCATTTTTAATAAAAATTATAACTTTATCAATTGAGGAAAAGCTATGAAATTCGACTTTTATGCTAATTTCATAATTAGTGATGATTCGGTTCCTCATCACTTTTAGCTTAATGAACATGAATATGAACAACGTTTTTCGCGACCAGAGTACGATCAATTTGTTCGGTATAATTGATCAAATATTATCACTCGTACAATTTGATGGCTTGTATGAATTGCTCTTGCATGAACCAACAGAACCCAGTGAAATGATAATATCGGGGGGAAATATGGCGCAAAATCGTTGTGTCATATCGTTTCAATGGTAAAAACGTCGCGACGAGACAGAGGACAATGCAAGAGAGAGAGAGAGGGAGAGAGAGAGAGAGAGAGAGAGAGAGAGAGAGAGAGAGAGAGAGAGAGAGAGAGAGAGAGAGAGAGAGAGAGAGAGAGAGAGAGAGAAGCCCGGGGGCAACTTTCACGATAATTAGCTCGCTAATTAATTGATCAATTGTCAATTGAAATATGTCATCCCTCAGTATCTCGCTTTTTCCCATTCCGCCGCGAGTCTTTCAAACAAAATGTGTTCCGGAAAACGCGACGACGTAAAAAATAACGCACATTTCATTGCGGATGCGCGTAAATTGATAACGAAAAATTCGACAGTCCTCGGACCAATTTCCCGTACATTTGAATGTATTTTATCGTATATTTTATTGGCACATTAATGACCCCCCTCCAATCAAATTCGATTACGCGCTTCTCTCGCACACGTTTCTTTTCATTCGCGGTTGTACGACGAATGCCGTTAGATTGTTGTACGTGTAATAAAATTTACATTGGGCCGAGGCAACAGCATGTCGACGTGGCGAGAATTTAATTGATACATATCTCGTTTTATGCGCTATATTTCGGCTCTCTCTCTCTCTCTCTCTCTCTCTTCGCGCGGGTAATGGATTTATCAATTATTGTATTGGTCGGACTCGCTGAGAGCTCTCATTTTACAAGCGCACACGCGTACGTCATCATTTACCGTTTTGCGGTTGGAAAAATCCTCCGGCCGTGAAAGGGAGAAAGGGTTTGAGAGAGGGTGGAATTCGCGCAATGGCCGTGGAAAAGAGTGCCGCATGTCGAAGGGTGGTTATTTTAGTATAGGGGAGAGGGGGTGCAATATGGACATCATAAGAGGATAATGTAGCTAGAATTTTATCTGAAAATACTGTTTTTATCGATTAGATTGACCGACGAAAAAAAAAAACATTCTCAGGGCAAAATGGACCACCCTAATATTTAAGGAAACGAGAAAAAACGTTGTAAAAACGATTTTCTGTTGCTCCTTGGCATTTTACATCACCTTAATATTCAAGATACTTTAGCAAATTTTTGGCGAAATTCAATTTTAACCCTTACTTGACACACTTCTGCTGAATAACGTACTTGACACACTGGGGTCGTTTGCGACCCCAGCGATAAAAATTCTTATAAAAAATATACCATTTAATATTTTAACTTGCGAATTTTTGTTGAACTTCTTCAGAGGCTACTTCTCGAAGTTATATGGGATTTATGATAAAATAACAAAGTTAAATATGATAACAAAATTTAAATATTAAAAAAAAATTAAAACAATGACAACTTTTACGAAAAAGGTCATAACTTTTTTATTTCTCGACACAAATGGTTAAAAATTTAACTGAGTTTGCTCAATACATAGCACTACAAAAAAAAAAATAGTATTAGTATTTAGTAGTAGTATTTGGGTACTTGAAATTAAGGAAATTTACGCCTGGGGTATTTTGTACCCCAGTGTGTCAAGTTAGGGTTAATCGCAATTGCATTATCCGATTTTTTTTTTAGTATCATGGAGGTCGATGCTTCGCCCCCCTCATTTTGTTTTGACCATTGGATTTTTGACGTACTAGTAAAAGTGGGTTACCATTATATTATCAGATATTGGGTTTTTTTTTCTTTTAATATGACGAGAATGACGATTTTTGAAATTCTTCCACCCCAATTGATGGCAATTGTCATAAAAATTTGCAAATCTGGATCTTAGGTACATCTACGCCAATTAATGGACTTGAAGTTCCAAACAATCGGATAAAGATCGACAAATTTATTGTCTCGTAGAATAATTTTGAGCTTGTATAATAATAAGGCACTTGGGAAATAATTCTTGAAATATCGTTAAATTTTTTATATTATCATTTACCATCAGGAAACTTTTCTGATTTTAATTAAATTTAATTAGTTTAATTTAATTTTAATTTAATTTAATTGAATTAAAGTTTGACTTAATTTTTGTCAAATAAATAATTTTCCTGATTTTTCGTTCAACCGAACGTTTTAAATTTCGGGTGCATCGTCAATTATAACAATTTTCTAATTTTCATTTTTTGTCGATAATTTTAATGGCGTCCATTTTGCATCCCTTTTCCTATACGGAGAGAAAACTCGCTGGGTTCGTACGCGGTTTCTTCCACGCAATCTGCTTCGAACGGTCGTTTTCTGCTACGTTTTCGTGCTTTTGCCGCAAAACCAGTTTACCTATCCCGTAGGATAGCCATCCCCGTCGCGCTCTTGCGCCATTTTCCTAGCCCCTTTTCCTCAATTCTCAGGATTTAAACCATCGCCAGAGAAAACGGGTTAGTCGCACGGTGGTTTGTCGAATTTATTGACTGAAAAGCGATCCCGTATACACATATAATGCATATATATTAGGGTGATTCGTTTCAGGGCAACTTTTTTTCGACCGATCGTGCCCGAAAACCTTCAGTTGGTGCCCAAAAACGAAGTTTCGTGAAAGGGGGGTATTGTCAAAAAATATTTAGAGGTCGCGAATCAACATTGAAGGTTTTCCATTTGATTAACATTGAAAAAAAAAAAATTCTCATTATTAGTGTTACCATTCCGCGAATTTTGATATCGCGATATTTTCCAAGTGGGTTTTCATAGGAAATATGATACTCTACAATAAAGTTCATTGAGCTATGTCCGTAAACTCAACCGTTTCAGCGCTATCATTGTTTCAAGTGAATATTGTATGAAAATATCTATTTAAACGGCTGTAACGTCTGAGCTATTAGATATATCGAAAAAATTCAAATGAGAACTTTGTAGAGAAAGTAATTTGCTACAAAAAAGTCTCATAAGCCGAGCCCGTAAATTCAACTCTTTCTCATCTATAGGTTGATGAAGTAAAATAAATAGATTTTTTGTTTTTGTTTTATTGATTTATTTGCATAGGTAATTCTTTGTAACATTTGTTGAACGGTTTTTCTGATGATTTTGTACATGCTATCGCATAGAAAATGGAGTTCGTTTGATTGAATAAAACAAAAAAATATCTATTTTACTTCATACACCTACACCTGAGAAAGAGTTGAATTTACGGGCTCGGCTTATGAGACTTTTTTGTAGCAAATTACATTCTCTACAAAGTTCTCATTTGAATTTTTTCGATATATCCAATAGCTTAGGCGTTACAGCCGTTTGAATCGATATTTTCATACAATATTCACTTGAAACAACGATACCGCTGAAACGGTTGAGTTTACGGATATGGCTCAATGAACTTTATTGCAGAGTATCATATTTCCCATAAGAACCCACTTGGAAAATATCGCGATATCAAAATTCGTGGAAT
This sequence comes from Alloplasta piceator, assembly GCA_946863875.1. Lineage (NCBI taxonomy): Eukaryota > Metazoa > Arthropoda > Insecta > Hymenoptera > Ichneumonidae > Alloplasta > Alloplasta piceator. The sequence continues at coordinate 50,481,983 of OX333073.1, forward strand.
GGTAACACTGATAATGAGAAATTTTTTTTTCCCATGTTAATCAAATGGGAAACCTTCAATTTTGATTCGCGACCTCTAAATATTTTTTGACAACGACCCCCTTTCACGAAACTTCGTTTTTGGGTATCAACTTGAGGTTTTCGAGCACGATGGGTAAAAAAAAAGTTGCCCCAAAACGAATCACCCTAATATATATATACGTGGTAACATCTCTACGAAGCGAGAGATCGTCGCAGACAGGAAAAACCGCTTCTGCCGTCCGAGCGCTATCGCGACGACGAGCGAGCGATGATGATCGTTTTGCCGGGAAAACGCGAGCTTTAAAAGACCGCTCCATCTCGTCGAACATAGAAAACCACGCGAGACTGCCCATCCGGAAAATATTGCTTCGTCGTCTCTCGCATCGATTTCTCAAAATGTGAAAAATTGGCTTCTCAGGGACCCTCCCTTCGTTCTCCGTCCGCCGCTCACTTCTTCCCTTCATCATTCAAAAGTCCATCTGCCGAATAACAACGACAGACGATGGAAATGCCGCAATTTGAATATCGTCCTCGCTTTTTTCCTTGATGCATAGACCATCTTTTTCCTCAGAGTCACCATTTTATCGCCATAGTTGTTGCAAAAACTTTTGTCCTTTTGTACAAGAAGAATTGCGGTTTCAAAGGTTCCTTCTCTATGATGTGAAAATGGCGTTTGTTTTTTATAAAGGCCGGTATGATTGTCGACGAGGATGGTTTACCGAGTTAATCATGAATCCGTTGGAGGAGCAATGGGAGGAGGTTACTTCTGTCTCGTCGCCATTGTAAAGTCAAAAGACAACGATGAAAGACGCGACTGTATTATATACGGCGAAGCGGATTGAACGTTCAACACGCCGCCGTCTAATTCACGGCGGTTACAGGAAATGAAGGCGGTGAGAGGACAAAGCGGCTTCTCCCCTTTCTCTCCTCCACCCTTTAATAGAGTGTGCAGGTATACATACAGGTGTATATATATATGTATATACAGGGAGTCCCAGCGGTGAAGGTCAATACCGCGGGGGGAGATTCGTGACGCAATATCGATCAGAAAAGTCCTTTGCCATTTTTTGATACTTTGAACCCCTGAATTGTTATTAATTTTTCTAGATCAGCCAATGAGATGCGCGCATTGAGATGAGCCGTGATCCCGCCGCGCCAATCGCTCGCGCTCGCCAGCGCGGTAAACTGGCGCGTCTCATTGGCTGATCTAAAAAATGAATAACAAATCAGGGGTTCAAAATATCAAAAAATGACAAAGGACTTTTCTACTCGATATTACGTCACGAATCTTGCCGCACGGTATTGACCTTCACCTCTGGGATACCCTGTAGATTCGGGCACAATGCGTAAAATACGGCAGAACAGAGAGGAAACCTCGATGATGAACGCAGCCGTAGAAATCGGGGCGACGACGACGATGATCTTGTCGTCGAATTCTACGCCTCCGTTGCCGCACCTTCGAAATTTTGATGGTTGGCCCACACGAGGATAATCACGCCAGGACCCCATTATCCGTGTTTTGTCTCACCAGAGCCATTTTTCGAATTAGCACAACCAAAAACAGGGTGTGTTAGGAAAGGGAGGGGCTTTTGATGGAGATGACCTCTCTAGAGTAGGCAGAAACAAGTCTCCAAAATGAATCTAAATCGTACCAAAATTAGGTGCTTTTTAGTTGCTAATTTGCTGCTCAATTGGAGAATTTGGTGCTCTTTTCGTTTTGCCAGAAATTAGCAACTAAGCATCTAATTCTGGTATAATTTAAATTCATTTTGGAGACTTGTCTCTGCCAACCTTGCAGAGGTGAGATGATGAATTTGAGAATCAATATTTAGAGGTAATATCTTGTGAGATGGTCAAAACGTATTGAGATTCCAAATACATATTTATAAATAGGAACTGATGCGAATTTAGAGGGATGTTTATTACAGAGTTATTTTACAGAGAGAAAGATGTTAAGGTAAAATAACATACTTTTTGCTAGATTTTTTACGTAGTTGTTGTGAAGTAGAATTTGTTAGTTTCTAAACCAGAGAAAGTTAATTTTGTTTCTATGATAAATACGATAAATTATCATTATCATTATTCTTATCATTATCATTATCATTATCACTATAATTTATCAATTTATTATAATTTTGTTTCTATGATGAATAAGTGTATTCTCTGGTTAATTCATTGAGAAATATCCATTATAATTTCCGTAAAATCAAAATAAAATACAATAAAATAGAAATAAAAGTATTTCAGAAAAATAAAAAGAAGAATTTAGATAGATGTGGATCAAAGAGTTCCTACTTAATGCAGAAAAATATATGACGGAAAAATAACTAAATTTTCGCCATCAAATTCTTAACTCTGTTTTTCGTGAAATCAAATTTGTAAGTTTAGTTTGATCTGGATGAAAGAAAGCTGATTTTGTTTCTCGATAAATAAATTTATTTCTCCAAGAATCCACTGAAAAACAACCATGACAATTTTTGTCCTGTTGAAATAAAATTTAAAATAATACAATAAAATGAATTTTTTTTTTTCCGAAATAAGAAAGTCTTGCCTTTCCTTTTGTTACCCTATAATATAATACTTAATGTACATTAAAATTTCTTTAGTGATATACATAACAAATTTATTATTACAACAGCAAGAGTTGAAAATTTAGAACTATAAATTACATGGACAGTTAAAAAAATGGCCAACCAGTTTTTTTGTGATATTAAATGGTTTTTTTACCATTTATAATTTAACACGAAGAACCTTTAAATCCATTTAAATTTAAGAGGATTTATATTTATAAATTTGTAAATCCTTTCAAATTTTAATTTAAAGGAATTAAAATTTATAAATTTGTAAATCCTTTCAAATTTTAATTTAAAGGAATTAAAATTTATAAATTTGAAGGATTTAAATTTCTAAGTCCCTTTAAATTAAAATTAAAATTTATAAATCCTCTTTAATTAAAATTCCTAAATCCTTTTAAATTTAAATTCCTAATTTACTTGATCGCAAAACTTAACTAAAGGAAATTTAAACCGTCGAAATCAAAATGCTTCTGCAATACAATTGGCGATTCATTATCCGCAATATCACCTCTAAATTGCGATGGAATTTCAAACAGAAACCAATAGCGCGCGTTATTTGAATTGAAAAAAAAAATGGGCGTTGGCGGCGTTTTTCTTTGGATAATCTTGAACCCGGCGAGTGCATCAAAACTCTTCAACGGGAACGATATTTACCCGGAATCACGGCAAACGTAAGAGCTCAAAGAAAGCGGAAAACGAGAGGGAGAGAGGAAGGAAGGAGTGAGAAGGAGACGGGGAGAGAGAGAGAGGGAGAAAAAGGCGACGTGAAATTGGTAAAAGAGAGCGTATAAGATAAAAAGTGCGAGGGTCGATGGGTGCATATACCGTTGGAAAAAAAGGTGGAAAAAGCTGGGGAAAAAAAAGGGAGTCCGAGCGAGGGAGAGAGGGAAACTCTTCGGTGGCGGCAGTCGGTAATCCGAGGCGGACAGGAAATGAAGTCGGCGTGGGACAAAGTTTGAACGACTCTTACTGCCTTGCGCCTCTGATGTTCTCTCGCACTCTGACACTGTATAGTCAAGGACGACGACGACGACCGAAGTCAACGACGTCGACGTTCTACTACCACGATCGTCAGGGGGAAATTAAACTTTTCTAATTATTTCGACAGGCACTCTCTTTCCCGACCGATGCGCTCAGTGAGAAAGCGGCTCTTCGGCTATACACACGCTAGCCGGTGACTTCGACGCTAATCCAATCATTCCACGTCGTCTTTGCACCCCGTCTGCACTTTTATAAAATATAAATGTACAGTTTTTTTTTTAATCCTGATTTTTTGCCATTTTCCCTGGGGCTTTCTTCTCTCTTATCCATGGATATTAATAACGGTGCGTGAACCTCTGAACAAGTGTACTTGTCGTATTTTTTAATCCTTTTGCCTCTTTTTTCCAATAATCTTAAAATTTATGAATTAAGATCGGCAGTATCGATTTTTTTGTCAACAATATTGATTTTATTGATCATTATTTCGAAAAATTAATAATTAGTCAAAAAATATTACTAATATTTTTGTTTTTATTCGTAATACGCAGAAAAATATTGAAATTTTTTCTATCAAATTAGTAATCAGTAAGAAAATATTTCTAATTTTTCCACAAAAATTAGTGATTAGTGAAAAAATATTGACAAGCTTTTTTCTAAATATAGTAATTGGTACGGAAGATATTACTAATTAATCAAAAAAAGAAACAGTAATTTGTAAAAAAGTATTGTGTACATTTACATACTTGTGTGTACGGATTGAGTCATGGTCATCGTCAAACAACTCTATTTAAAAATTTGTTTTATTTTTTATAATAACTAAATCTTTTAAATATTTCACACATTAGTATTTATTGTATCGAATCTCATACGATATCCCATAAGTTATTATATTAATAAGAATATTTAATCAGTACCTATTAAAAATAGCATTAGTGATTTTTTATTTATTTATTACTTTTTCAAAAATTAATACAACATTTCTTCACAAATTATTGATTTTTTTTTGGTTATTTAGCAATATCTTTCTCGCTAATTACTGATTCTTGGAAAAAATTAGTAATATTTTATCGTTAATTACGCGTTTTTTTTTTTGAAAAATTAGAAATGTTTCGTCACTAATTACTTATTTATTAGAAAAATTACTAATATTTTGTTGCTGATTACTAATTTTTAAATAAAAATTAGAAATATTTTGTCACTTTTATTACTAATTTTTAGAAAAATTAGCAATATGTTATCGCCAATTACTAATGTAACAAAAAATTAGTAATATTTTTTTGCACATCACTAATTTTTCGAAAAAATTGGATAATAAAAATAGATTTTTTTTGTCGATCACTTATTTGAAGTTTGGAACGTTCAATTGAAAATCGACGAATTTCTTTGTCGAGATCTCTGAAGTTTATTGGTGGCAGAGTTGTAAATCATGCATTATGTATTTGATGATGCATTTCTGCATTCATTAGCCATTACACTGCATAATGTGAAATGGACAAGTGTACCATTACAAATAAAAAAAGGTAATGTCTAATGGATGCATGTGCCATTACAAATGAAAAAAGTAATGTGTAATGGATGAGTCTTCCATTACAAATTACAATTGAAAAAAAGTAATTTGTAATGGAGAATATTCCATTACAAATTAGTGTGTTTCTACGACCATTTGGAGTAGGTACTATTTTACTCAAAGGTAAGTCTATTAATTTTTCAATGAAAATAATTTGTCTGTATCCATTTTTTGTTAACTTTACTATCGTAGTGGTAAATGTATGAACAGTCCATATGAAGTTAATATACACTGACACCGATAAGTTTTGCTTGAATTGTAATTTTTACAACAATGGGGTAAAAATTACTCGAAAAAATCACTGTTCTTAGATTTACCACTACGATAGTAAAGTTAACAAAAACTTGATACAAACAGATTATTTTCATTGAAAAATTAATAGACTTACCTTTGAGCAAAATAGTACCTGCTCCAAATTATCGTAGAAACACACTGATTTGTAATGGAATATTCTCCACTACAAATTACTTTTTTTTTTTAATTGCAATCTGTAATGGAGCACTCATTCATTACATTACATTACATTACATTATTTGTAATGGAACATGCATACATTACACCCTACTTTTTTTATTTGTAATGGAACATGCATCCATTACACATTACAATTTTCATCTGTAATGGAACATTCATTCATTACACGTTACTTTTGTAATTTGTAATGGAAAACTTATCCAATACACATTGTTTAAAGTAATGGGCAATGCATTACTTTTACGTTACTATTTTTACAACTCTGTCGGGTAAATTTGTTAAAAAATTATTTTTAATAATATAATAATATCTCATAATAAATAATAATATTTGACTGCAATATCCCAAGTTCATAAATACGTATTAACGTTTAAAGGACTTCCATTCACTTTCAATCACCGGATTGTCAGGACTCCGCCCCCTTTGTTACGTGTCTAATCGATATCCAATCAATTAAATGCGAATATGGAGTGAAAACGTTGATTCATATCGTCGTAATACACTGGGAATGATAATCGTACAATAGCGTTGCTAGATAATGGTGTTTAATTTGAGAGTCAAAATAATTGCATATCGATCGATTTGCGTTCGACCGGTGTTATCGATTCCCGTGAAGGTGTATTTTAGCCGGTATTTCGTTCTTAGCACATTTTTCCAAAGCTCTGAGAACAGAAAAACCTGACGCCAAACATTAAATTAAGGGGGCCTTAACGGGTTGCATGGGCTTCAAACGATAAAAAAGCAAGTTTTTTCTATTTTTTTAAATATAATAAATAAATTATTTTATTCAAAATTTTACACATAAAAACAGCAATATTTAAAAAATATTATGTAAAACTTTCGTTGAGAAATTTGGAAAATTCAGCCGGTGCGACTTGATTCTGGAGACCCTAAAAAAAAAGTGTCCTCGTGGTAGTCAAGATACCTCATCATAACCTTATCTGAAATTAAAAAAACAAAATTTTATCTGTCATCAGATAATTGTAATTCTTGATTGAACGAAGGATTTGAAGAAAAACTGTAAATTGAATTTTTGGCACAGTTTGCTTAACATTACAATTCTTTGGTACAATTTACACTATGTGTAGCCTTGTAAAATTAGTTGTAATAAAAAAAACGTTCCTTCAATTACTAGTCAAGCCTATTTTGAAGAAGTGTTCAAAATTTCGATAAGATCGACTAAAATACCTATAACTCCGTAAATTATTGGAATTTTTTCAAATTTTGAATTGATGAATCGAAAATGAAATTGATTGAATTTTGAGATTGAATTTTGAAATTGATTTTTTCAAAATTCTAGACCAGAATACCCGCTTAAACCATTTTGGTATCCGAGTATCAACGTAACCCACCAATTTATGGATTATCCTTTCAACTCTGTCGATTTTCCATTGCGCGTAGCTGCATGCACACATATGAAGGTTATCCTCTGTACGATAAATTGCACAAAAATATATATAGATCGCATCAAGTTGGCTCGGAGACCCTGAGGCGCTTATTTCTAATCGAGCGCGCGTGGCTGTACATTTCTTGTAACGTTTATTGAAAAAAGTGCAGTGAATTCATCGATAGGCCCTTACTATGTGCATTCTTGTGCGTGTATGTGTGTGTGCATGTACTTTTTGTGAAGTAACCACGTGGAAATCTATGAAGAAAAAAAAACTTTTCAATCGATTCTCGATACGACCTTTATCGCCGTTAGCTCGTATAATGTTTATCGATATATGAAGCATTCCACAGCAAGTGGGCCACTAAAAGATCGTGTGATCTCGAAATATTATGAAACATTTTTTTAAAGGTAATTCTAGTGTCAAAAGCAAGCAGCATTTTTTCAGATTTTAAAATCTGTTTTTACACCCCCAATTTGGATACGAATGTTGTTATCAATTTTGTTTCGATTCATTTTACACGCGGAAGGATCCATTGCACAAAAAAACACCTGTACATGAAATTTAGGTTTTCCAATATACTTTATAATCTCATCTTTTTTTGAAGCTGTCCAGAATCCTTTTCGTGTATTTTTCAGCGAAACAAGGCAATCATATTTTTTTTCGTCGTCTTCGCCGTTTCCAATTTTCCCGCAACATCGAGAGAACTTTCGTTGATTTCACAAAAAATCACAGAAAAATTGGCATGATGGAGAATCCATATCTTCCAAGTGTTTTCTGAGGTTAACTGATGAAGACACTTGCGACTTACGACAAACATTCGATGTTGTCCAACGCCCCCCTTAAATTTATTAAAAAAACATTGAACAAACATTATTTACCGTGTTTCAGCGTGGGGTTAAAGTCAAAAGTTGGGACCTCACAAAATACTTTGGTATTTCCGAACAATAAACGAATCAATCATACATTGACCCCACGCTGATTCACGGTAAATAATACATGTTCAATGTTTTTTCAATAAATTTAATGGGGGCGATGGACAACATCGAATATTTGTCGTAAGTCGCAAGTGTTTTCATCAGTTAACCTCAGAAACCACTTGGAAGATATGAATTCTGCATCATGCAAATTTTTCTGTGATTTTTTGTGAAATCAACGAAAGTTCTCTCGAAGTTGTAGGAAAATTGGAAACGGCGAACACGACGAAAAAAAATATTATTGCCTTGTTTCGCTGAAAAATGCACGAAAAGCATTCCGGACAGCTTCAAAAAAGATGAGATTATAAAGTATTTTGGAAAACCTAAATTTTATGTAGAGGCGTTTTTTGTGTGCAATGGATCGTTTCGCGTGTAAAATGAATCGAAAAAAAATTGACAACATTCGTATCCAAATTGGGGATGTGAAATCAGATTTAAAAATCTGAAAAAAATCCTGCTTGCTTTTGACACTCGAATAACCTTTAAAAAAATGTTTCATAATATTTTGAGATCACACGATTTTTTAGTGGCCCACTTGGTGTGGAATGCTTCATATATACATATATATGCATATACGAAAAGGCATGTAGCAGACACTGGAGAGCACAGCGCTTATCCCAAGTAATGTGAACGAGCTCTCGTTTAACGTATCGACCTTTTTATGGCATTTTTGCGAGGGATCGGGTATATGGCGAGCTTTGAGCACGATATTTTCCCAATTTAGGATTTAGACGCTCTGCTTCCTCTCTTTCTCTCTCGCTTTCGCTGCTTCGCCGACGATAAGCTCCAGATGACCCAGAGACCTCGCCACGAAATTTTATGCTCTAACCGTTTTTACACGATTTCATTAAATTTAGCGAGATAGCAAAGAGAGAAGGAGCGGGGGGGGGGGTGGGGGTGGGGTTTAAGCTCGTGCGATAATTTTATTCCAATAGAAAAATAAGGATGAGAGGTGAAGATTGTTATTATGCTCTTTATCAATATATATATGCGTAAATCTTACCGATAAAGCCCAAAATCCTGAGTAAAAACTACAAGTCTTGTTGGATACATATTTTGTAAAGTTGTATGATTATATATTTCCAAACCCAAATCAAGGTTTTCGGCAATGAAGTTTCATTAAAATGATGTTGAAGTTGACGATGCAACAGAAATCACTTATTTTTGTTTTAATTTCATGTTTTCCAAGAAGTTTTCAAAATAAAAAATCGTTTATTGCAATTGAAATTAAATTTTGGGGTCTTTCTTAAGGACTTGGGATTCTGAATGCACGAGCGAAGCGTAAATAAGTCCAAAAATGAATTTTATCAAACCCATTTTTGTTGCATTGCAACGATGCAAAATTTATCATATATAGTTATGAGTTTTCGAAATTTTGTTATTTTGAGGTTTCTGGAAAGTCAGCTAAGAGAGAGGCAAAATTGATTGATTTTTTATAGCTTTTATGGTTATATTTTGGCGGGATTTTTTATTTATTATATTTTATTTCTTTTTATTTTATATCATTTATTTATATTTAAAAATTACGCAGTGTTTTCGTCAGAAGAAAATTTATTCATAACAAAAAGTGAGGTGAAAAACAATTTTGATGGAAATTCATAATATTTTAGAGTTTTTGGGAAATCGATGGTAGATTATTATTGAATGACTTAATAGGAGTCAGCTTCACCATACAGAATTTTTTTCCGGTTTTTACCTGCACGATGAAACTGACCTAATTGTGCAGTTATTGCAGTAAATAAATCATCTTTTGGTAGTCACTAGAATTATTTAATATAGAATCTAATCTAATCTAATTTAATACATAACTAATAGGGGAGGCTGGGGCACGATGGCCCCTCTCTAAAAAATGATTAAAAATTTTTTATCACACAAAAGAATTTTAAAACAATTATTCAAAAGTTGAAAATAACGAATGCCATTGTCTTTAATATTCAGTTTAATAATTCAGTGTAAAAATTGTATGATCTCATGATTCGTGTGCAGACATAGACAAATGTAACGTAACAACTAACAAATGCAATTTATTACATGCTTCACGTGATTTAATGTTTCATTAAAAAAAATCATTTTTGTTACGTTTCTAAACAATTATCATAAATAATAATTGATATTATTGTTTATTCAACAAAAAAATATATATATCAACTAAAAATTCGTTAAATAATAAATAACTTCTATATTATTGTCATTTTTTTAACAAAAAAAAGAAATTTTATAAGATTTTTTGGATAACAGATAATTTTATTTTCTTTTGAAATTTTTTCGATTTTGTTGAAAATAATTTTTTTTTAGGCTCCAATACTTCAATACTTCATCAATACTTCATATTTATGATAATTTGACAAGAAAAAAAAAAATTTTACCAAATTTTTGAGGGGGTCCGTCGTGCCCCACCCTTTCCTATAGAACAGACACTGTTTGTATGCCACGATAAATCCCATTTCCATGAAGTCCCCTAGCTCGAGGTTTCCCAACGATAAAATTTGACTCTCGACGTAATTACTCCGATAACACCACAACGATACAAAACTTTTGGTGATCTCGTGATTTACACAGCTTCGGATCCCTTCGCTCTTCTACGCCCTTTTCTATCCTCCTCCTCCTCCTCCTCCTCCTCCTCCTCCTCCTCCTCCTCCTCCTCCTCCTCCTCCTCCTCCTCCTCCTCCTCCTCCTCCTCCTCCTCCTCCTCCTCCTCCTCCTCCTCCTCCTCCTTCGCCTCCTCTCTCTCTCTCTCTCTCTCTCTCTCTCCCTCCCTTTCTCTCTCTCTCTCTCTCTCTCTCTATCTCTTCTTCCCTCTTTCGAAAATTTATTGGCCTCCTCGAGGCAATAGCAACGCTTTCCGCGGGATTCAATTTCACCGCCGAACTTGATCGACGCTCTCGTCGCGCACTCACACACGGAAAAGGACAACGCACATGCACACAAAAGGGGGTAGGAAAAGGAATCGAGAACTAGAAGACGATGGCGAAAACCGCATGCACGGAGAGAGAGAGAGAGAGAGAGAGAGAGAGAGAGAGAGAAAGAGGGAAAGGGAGAGGGAAAGAGGGACAAGAGAGTGTTCAACGCTGATACTATGCTCCGGCAAACTTCCCGGTTCTTAGACCTCGATAGAGGGCTATCGACCTCGACGAGCTGCCGAGAAGTTTCCGAACTACATCCATAAAGAATGAAAGCTCGTGTTTCCTCTCTTTCCCTTCCACAACTTCCTCTTTCGGCTTGCTCTTTCTGTCCGAGCGTGGTTTTCTCACCGGCCCTTTCCCCGTCTTTTTCCTCTCTCTCTCTCTCTCTCTCTCTCTCTCTCTCTCTCTCTCTCTCTCTCTCTCTCTCTCTCTCTCTCTTTTTTAACCCTCTTCTTTTCCTCACCAACCCGGTCGTCATCCCCTTCGCTGTTCACCGTCATTGCGCTTACCGAACCTCCTCCCGGCGCCGTATCAAAAGTTTTCCTCGTTCGCCGCTCGTTCACGCACACTCCACCGATTTTCCATCGATTATACTCACATGACCACAATTTTCGAGCAATTTCGGGATCAATTTTTCCTCCGATCCATAAATAACCACCCCATCGAAAGGCAAACCGTAGAAGCCTCCTTCTTAGCCCTCCTCTTTTACCTCCGCCATGACGTTTCTTATTCAGGCTTTTTTTTTTTTTTTTTTGGAGCAACGGCGAATTATACGTCTTGACGAGCCTGATCGCCGGCTATTGAACTTTGTCGTTTTGGATCTATACTCTTGGAGTTACAAGTCGTCCAACTCCGCGAACTCTTCGGGGTGGAAAAAAGAGCGATTGCATAAAAAATAAGTTTTCTTCGCTCACAGTGTGCAATCGTGATTGCTGTACCGTCTCTTTTACCCGAATACATTTATGTATGGGGCCTTCCAGCTCAAAAGCCAATAATTTGCATAAATAGCTAAATAACAAGGTTTGGGTGTGAAAAGTCGTGATGAGTCATTGTGAGCAGATTTGATAGTTTTTGTAGATACACTTTTTTTATGAAGAAGTGTTGAAAAAATGGTGAAAGAAAATGTGGAGCATAGTGTGGGGTCATTTAGCTGACATAAGGGAAACTTGAAAAGCTTTGCATAGATCTATAGCTTCGTTTTTAATTATTGTTGAGAGGAAGAAGAATTTTTCACTTTCATTTCCATCGCTCAAGTTATGGGAAATGTTGATGTATCTCACGGTCAATTTTTTGTAACGTGATTGCATTGAAAAAATGATGTTGAAGTTTGCTTTTTGGCAATTCAACGAAAATAATACTATAAAATACATTTAAACGATTTTTCACTTTGAAAACTTTTTAATAAGAATGAATTTTAGGTAAAAATAAAGTATAACCATTTAAATTGCGCACACTTCAACGTCATAAAAAAAACATTCGTCTTGTAGGCAAAATAAAATCGTGATTGAAGGTTAATAAATTTTCATCTAAAATTCTGGGGTTTCAAAAGTTTTTTTTTTATATACAGACTGATCAGAAAAAAACTGACAAAATTTGCAAAAAATAGTTCAGATGCCAGAAGAACATCTTGAAAAGGTTCATAAAAATTTATGATAAATATGAAAATATTTTTGATTCATATGAAATGTGATAATATCGATAAATATCAAAATGGAGGCCAATTTTTTAAACGTTATTGGACCAAACAACCCTGCAACTCCTATGGAAAATATAATGTCCAAGTTTGCATCCTTTGAAACCAACGAAAATGTCCTATTTTTAAAAAATTTATGCTTCCTCAAATTTTTTCAAAATGAAAAATCGTTAAGATGCATGTTGGGTTCTTAGGAACTTGGAATGCTAAATGCACGAGCAAAGTGTAAATATCACTAAAAATAAATATCAACAAACTTATTTTCACTCCATTGCAACGGTGCAAACTTCAACTTCATTGGAAAATGTAATCTGCTCACTGTGCCTTAAGGTTAATACATTCATTCCTTATATTAAGAAGATTCTAAAAATTTATTTTTAAGAGCTGGTTGAAAAAATTGCACAAAATTTGAAAATTCTTAGTGAGCCAAAAAAAAATGGTGAACCAAATCTGAGAGGTTAAGAGTTAGACCTTGTGTCAGTTAATACATTTATTCCTAATATTGAGGAGATTCTAAAAATTTATTTTCAAGAGCTGATTGAAAAAATAGCACAAAATTTGGAAATTCTTAGTGACCTAAAAAAAATGGTGAACCAGTTCTGAGAGGTTGAGGGTCAGACCTTGTTTCATTAATACATTTATTCCTAATATTAAAGAGATTCTAAAAATTTATTTTTAAGAGCTGGTTAAAAAAATTGAACAAAATTTGGAAATTCTTAGTGACCCAAAAAATGGTGAACCAAATTTGAGAGGTTAAGGGTCAGACCTTGTTTCAGTTAATACATTTATTCCCAATATTAAGGAGATTCTAAAAATTTCTTTTCAAGAGCTGACAAAAAAAATGCACAAAATTTGGAAATTCTTAGTGACCCAAAAAAATGGTGAACCAAATCTGAGAGGTTCAGGCTTAGACCTTGTTTCAGTTAATAGATTTATTCCTAATATTAAGGAGATTATAAAAATTCAGTTTTAAGAGCTGGTTGAAAAAATAGAACAAAATTTGGAAATTCTTAGTGACCTAAAAAATGGTGAACCAAATCTGAGAGATTAAGGGTCAGACCTTGTTTCAGTTAATACATTTATTTCCAATATTAAGGAGATTCTAAAAATTTCTTTTCAAGAGCTGATTAAAAAAATAGCACAAAATTTTGAAATTCTTAGTGACCCAAAAAAATGGTGAACCAAATCTGAGAGGTTAAGGGTCAGACCTTGTTTCAGTTAATACATTTATTCCCAATATTAAGGAGATTCTAAAAATTCATTTTTAAGAGCTGGTTGAAAAATGGAACAAAATTTGGAAATTCTTAGTGACCCAAAAAAAAATGGCGAATTAAATCTGAGAGATTAAGTCTCGGACAATGGTTCAGTGCACATAAAATTTCCCATGGACATAAATATAAGAAAATGAAAGGGAGGCGTGTCAGGCGTATGTTAGTTCTCTCGCGATTTAACGAAGAAAAAAAAGAAAAGTTGTACGACGACGCTTATAAAAGTTTGCGTGTTTTCCCTCGCGCGCGTGTCACGCGCTGTGGGAAATATTTATATTTTCACATGAACGCTGGGCGTGTATAACGCAAAGTTAGACCCGAAGTAGTATCTTTGCAGTGCATAAAGAGAAGAAGACGGCTGTAGAGGTTTTTTTTCTCACTTTTTCTTTCGCGCAAAGCGTGTAATACATCGTGAGAGGTTATGACGTACGTATAATAATACAAAATATGCCGTAACTCCGGCGCAAACTTTATTTAAGGGGGACGGATCTAAAAATAGCCGATTTTCGAGAATTTTTTTTCGTAATTAGGAATAATTATTCGAGGATCAGACAAAAAGCAATTTATTAAGTATATATTCAATTATATTCATACAAATTTTTATTGAAAAATATTAAAAATTGACAAAGTTATTAACATGAACGTAATGACATGAAAAGCAATGAAAAATCATCTGAAATAAAAAAAACCAAATATTTTTTTAATCTACAAAATAGTCACTATCATCAAGCGTTTTTTTGTAAATTTGCTTCACAAAATGGCGCTCGTTTGAATGTTTTTTGGCCGTTTTTTTAATTTTCAAAAGGTCTTGAAACATATTAGTTTTCAAAAATTTGAAAATCAGCTACACAAAATTTGAAAATTTCCTGACAAATTTTTTTAATGGGGTAGAAAAGGAAAAAAAAAATCAGCCAAATCGAAAGGGGGGTCGGGTTCAAAAGTGGTCGAGTTGACATGGAATGACCCATATACTTACTGCTCTTCCATTGGGTATATCTCATTCAATTTTTGAGTTTTTCAGTTAAAAATTCGTTTACATATTTTGGAATATATATACTTTGAAAAAATGGAAAAAAATCGATTTTTATGCAGATAGTTGGGTGAATTCAATCGCGTTATTTCATTTTATTTCGTGTTATTTTTTTTAAATTTATTTTTTATTTTATTTATCTAATTTATTTTTTATTTATTTTATTTCATTTCGTTTTATTTTATTTTTGCGTTTCTCTCTATCTTGCAATTTGTTTAGGATTGCATCCCGTGAATATTGATATTTGAAAAAAAAAAATGGAAAATTCATTGTATTTTTCTATTCAGGAGGGAAATGCACTGAGTTGGTTCAGCGAACTGGCTCAATCGAGCGAGAGAATAAAAAACGCGCTTGGAGATTCCAGTATATTGAAATACAAAAATATATGTACACAATCAATCGATATATTATGCCATATATATTAATATATATATGGGGCATTCCATGCCAAGTCGACCTGAGTGTGCTTCGATGATTTCGTTTACGATTTTTTATATGATTCTTCCAACTCAAAATAGCATTCAGAATTTTTTTCAAGTTTTTAAAACCAAATTTGAGTACGTTACGATTTTTTGAACATTTTTTTCGAAAACCTCGAGGGTTGTAATTTAAAAATCTGAAAAAATTCTCAAAAATCCGTTGTCAAGAATGAAAATTTCTTACCCAAAATTCATGATGGCTTTCGCTTCCACCTCGATTTTGAGTTTTTATGAAGAAAACGTAAAAAAAATAGATGCAGAAACTAACCAAATATTTTTGGAAATTGTTGGTTAACGATAAAAATATTCAAGCCACTTTTCACGGATCTTTTTTTTTTACGTTTTCTTCATAAAAACCTAAAATTGAGGTGGAGGGAAATCCTCGACATAATGAATTTTGGGTCACAAATGTTTATTCTTGACACTGGATTTTTGAGAATTTTTTCAGATTTTTAAATTACGGCCGTCGAGGTTTTCTAAAAAAATGTTCAAAAAATCATAACGTACTCAAATTTGGTTTTTAAAATCTGAAAAAAAATTCTAAATGCTATTTTGAGTTGGAAGAATCATATAAAAAATCGTAAACGAAATCAGCGAGGTCGAGAGTCACACTCAGGTGTGGAATGCCCCATGTATATTCACGTGAGTGCGATATCTTGATTGCTATAACGTCATTGAGATCGGAGGTGCAGGCGCTGCCAATTCGACGCACTTTATGAAATTTAATTTCGCCGTTCACTCGTGAGAGATGCGATCGGCTTGAACGCGCTTTCTCTCTCTCTCTCTCTCTCTCTCTCTCTCTCTCTCTCTCTCTCTCTCTCTTATGCAGTTTTTTCTGCACCAGCCAGTTTTTCTCTATATACATCTCTCTCCTTTTCTCCGAGTCGCTTATCGAAGTCAGCGATACGGATCGCCACGTCCAACTTCACGTCGTATTTTACGAAATTTAATTTCACCTCTTTCGCTCTTTTACCCCCCCCCCCCCCTCCTTTTACCGTATTACGTCATAGAATTTGTCCTATATATGTATATATGTGTATGTGCATCCACAGTTTCGCACGAAGACCGATTTTTCGCAGGCTGGGAAAAGTCCCCCTCGATTTTCCGGTCTTCGGTTGGTTACGGAGCCCCACTCTTGGTTTTAGCCGAAATGCCGTAAGAACATTATAATTTAATATTTTCAATTACAGATTTTTGATGATAATCAGATCTGTAATTTTTTCTTTCGTTTTCCGAAAAAATTTCAGTGGGGCTCCATTTCTGCCATAATTCTGATGATACTATCAAAATTTTATTGATTTTCATCCATTCGTGCCAGAGCAAGTTTGGAATCCATTTTCGAGGTGCTAATGTCGGTATTTAGCCTCCCCTTAAAAGAAATTCACATAAATTACCTTTTTTCCGGCTCCTAGGTGCATATCTCCCCTTAAGGGAAAAAACACGGAGTCCATAGCACAGAGTCGCCACGACACGACTGTACGAGAGATTCTTTTTTCTGCTTTGGCTCTGACTCTTGGCTCGAGGCCGCGAAACCGCGGTGCAACATTTGTGGTTAACGCCGCGCGCGATCTTCCGCTGCGGCAACGACGATCAGGCTCATCCTCCTCCTTTTCCCTCTCTTTTTCTTGCTCTCTCGATAGATCTCTCGCTCTCTCTCTCTCTCTTTGCCACAGGATCGTGCTGTAGAAATTCCTCATCTATACCCGCGGAATTCGCCTGTCATATCCGCCGCCCAAGCACACATATGGACACACACACACACACGCACACACGAATCAAGACCCAAAGCCACCATAGAAACCACATTACATCCAAGTATATATAGTGCATACAAGGGAGAAACGAATAGGCCCCGCAGGATGAATGTGACTAATGGAACAGATGAATAAACAGTCACGATTCACGCATCTCGCTATATATACCTATATATATATATATATTAGGCCGTTTCAAAAAAAAATTTTTTTTGTTTCTTCTCCCAAACAGGCTCAAAAGTTTCATTTAGGTATAAGAAAAGGTCTGTGAAAATATGAGCTCTTAATATTAATATTAACATCGTCCTCATTGCACTTTTCGATTTTCCATAAGAATAACATGGGAATTTTTTTTCTAGAGTCTAGAGACATATCTTTGTACAGAACTGAACGCTCTACAAAAAAGGTCCCGAGTAACTTTTTGTTAAGTCCACTCGTTCAAAAGTTATTCAATGTCCAAGTTCAATTTTTCGTAAATTTTGCTGATTTTTGGATATTACATCGGAACTGGTTAGTTCAATCGACAAAATGTTCATGAAATGTGATGTTAAACATAAATTAAACTTTCGACAAATGTTCACTGATAGTTCTCACTGTGATAATTTAAAAAAATAGAACGCTTTAAAAAAATTGTGCAGCAGAAGTTTGCTTAAGAATTTATTTTTTTATTGAGAAATTCATTGTAGTATATCAGTAAATTTTTATTCGTTTTTATTTTTAAATTAAAAAAACAAAATTTTGAATCGAATTTCTGCTGCACAATTTTCTTGAGGCGTTCCATTTTTTTTAATATTATTCTAGTGAGAACTATTGATTAACCCTTGTCGAAAGTTTAATTTATGTTTAACATGAAATTCCATTCACATTTTGTCGATTGAACTAACTAGTTCCGATGTAATATCCAAAAATCGGCAAAGCTTACGAAAAATTTAAATTAAACATTGAATAACTTTTGAACGAGTGGACTTATCAAAAAGTTACTCGGATCCTTTTTTGCAGAGCGTTTGATTCCGTACAAAAATCAGAAGACGTAAAAATAATTGTTATGGAAAATCGAAAAGTGCGGTGAGGACGATGTTAATATTAATATTGAGAGCTTACATTTTTACAGACCTTTTCTTATACCTAAATGAAACTTTTGAGCCTGTTTGGAAGAAGAAACAAAAAAAAATTTTTTTTTGAAACGCCCTAATATATATGTATATGTATAGTATATACTGAGTGAAAACGATCAAGCTGACGCATTCACCATTCCCGGCCACGATAAATTCTTCAGCCTCATCGTTTTCAGCCTCTATATCGGTTATAACAATAATGATCTTCCGCGGACCAAGATCGCTCTGGCTTATCCGCTCTTTTGGTCGTATAATGGGATGAGAAAGACCCCGCCATTAGCACACTCGAACGATCGCCGGATTAAAATGTCGAGTGTATGAAAATATTCGTCAGAGCTCGTTCGTGAAGTGACGAAAAGTGAATGGGAGAATTAGAGGGAAGGTTTGATCGAGGGCTTACCGGAATCAATTTTCACCAATTTTTTTTTTTTTTTTTTATCCGGAGAGTTTGGCTAAGTTTATGAAATTAATTTTTTTTCGTACCTTCGAAGGCGTATTTTTTAGTACACTGAGAAAACAATGTACCAGGATTTGTTAACGGTTAACAAATGCAAAGTTGAATATGGCGAAATCAATTATTTTTTATAACGGTTAATAAATTGAATAAATATTTTTCAACAGTTGATAAATTATTTTAGCAAAAATAAAACATTTCTTAATGACTAGCAGGAAACTTCTTGGAGAACAAATGTCCAACTCCAAACTCAAAACTGGAAACCATATTCAAATGAAATCTTAATACTCATTCCCCTTTGAATTTATTTGAGTGAGCACGGATAGGATCTTTGGAATTAATTTTCCATTGGCATGTGTGCGTGTTTTTGTTGCCCGCAATGCATTATGGCGATGGTTTATTGTTGAAAATCCATTCATTGTTCCTTCGGGGTGGTGAAGAAATATTATTCTTCGGCGTTTCCATTTTGCCCTTTTCTCCCCCCCCCCCCCCCCCCCGAGCAGCTCCACGATAAAGTTCTACGTCTCTCTCGCTGGCTTCTTATATATGGGGCATTCCACGTCAAATCTCGCGGTCACCGGCCTGACCCCCTTGGATTTTGATGTCCAATGAATTGTGAGTCTCGTTTGGTCCAAAATATGACCTCGAATTTTTAGAAATTTTTATTTTATTTTTTAGGGGTTCCCCGAGCTGAAAAATCATTAAATCGACTGAGGGAAAACATAAAGAGGGGCGTTTTTAAATAAACGAATGTTTTTCACAGAAACTAGGGCCCGAAACAGATATTTTCGTCATAGTTTGATAATGGGCCAAAAATAATCACTATTTTTTTCGTATTTTTTTATTTATAATTTCTTATTTTCATTGTTTCTTGTAGTGAGAATAACAACGAAAATATTATTCCAGTGCAACTTTTTTTTGCTCGTTTTAAGAGTGAAACGACAACATTTTTCGAAAATTTGTTAGTCACGACGACCTGAAATAAAACGGACGATTCAAACACAATAAGAAAATTAAAATGAAGAAAAAATAGTAATTATTTTTGGCCCATTATCGAACTATTACGAACTAGGGCTCAAAACAGATATTTATTGCACGAGTGCGTAAAGTACCCACTTTACGCACTCGTGCAATAATAGTACATTACGATACGAGTGCGATGAAACTTTTTCTCGACGAGTGTGAGTTTGCAGCATGAGCCGAAGGCGAATGCTGCAATCACACGAGTTAAGAAAAAGTTTCTCGCACGAGTATCGTACAAAATTTTATCGCACGAGTGCGTAAAGTGCCCGCTTTTCGCACGCGCAGCGGAGCGAAGCGTGCGAGAAGTGGTCACTTTACGCACGGAGTGCAATAAATATCTGTTCTGGGCCTTAGTTTCTGTGAAAAAATATTCATTAATTTGAAAAAAGACCCCTCTTTATGTTTTTCCTCAATTTAATGTTTTTTTTAGCTCGGGCAACCCCTAAAAAATGAAATAAAAATTTCTAAAAATTTGAGGTCATATTTTGGGCCAAACGAAACCCACGATTCATTGGACATCAAAATCCAAAGGGTCAGGCCGATGGCCGCGTGATTTGACGTGGAATGCCCCATATATGTGTATATATCGCACGCGAGAGAAACTGTTAACCCCCGTGCAGATTCACCTGTCAGTGGCACACGGGCTCTGAGTGAACGAGCACGTAGAATGCGATAAAGAGAAAGAGAGACCTCCACCTCTGTATAGAGATAGATATATATATATATATATATATATATATAAGAGATGCGAAACCGAGAGTGAGGCTGAAATATCTTTGAAAGCGCGTTACCTCGCGAGAAACAAGACTCGCATAAGGCATCCAACTACCCTCCTTCCACTGAATAACAGGCACTAATTACGCGGAATAATAACCTTTATTTTGCGTTACCAAAGCGCGAGTCTCTCTCCTTCTCTTTGCATATTATCTTGTCCCTCTCCCTCTCTCCCTCTCTTTCTTTTGCATATTATCTTGCCTCCCTCCGCGCCTTGTGCATCTCGGCATTCTTCTTTCTGCTCGAATCTCTTGTTTTATTTTTTCCTCCCTTTTATTATTATTCTTCTTCTTCCTCTTCGACTCCCAAGACTGGTTCATCCGTCTTGATAATCTCGTGGCACTATGAAAGGCGCCGCGGGGTCGACGCTTGTCCTTTCTCGCTTCTTACTCCCTCGCTCCTTCCCTCCAGTCGCCATTTTCTCTCCCTCCTTCTCTTTATAGCCACGGTCGTGACTCTGACTTTGCACCGAAGCTCTCCTCTCACTCCTCCTCCTCCTCCTCCTCCACCTCCTCCTCCCTCTCTTCTTCTCCTCCTCCTCCTCCTCCTCCTCCTCCTCCTCCTCCTCCTCCTCTTCTTCTTCTCCGGCGAGTCTCTGCCTTATGCGGTTTTCTTGTTTCTCGTTTTGCCACCCGCGAACCCACGGCCGGTGTCTCCTCCCTCCTCCCCTTCGAGCTTGCTCCTCTCCGTCGAATATAGGTATGAAAGCCAATGATAAGAAGAAGGAGAGGGAGGGAGAGATGGAGGACCAAAAGTCCTGGAGCAGCACGAAGTCCTTGTTCCCGGGGACAACCACTTTACGTTCCTCTCTCCCATCTCCAATCTCCTCCTCCTCCTCCTTCTTCTTCGTTTCTCCCTTCGAGCCACGTCGCTTTCTTCTTCTCTCCACTTTTTTTTTCGCCGTGAGACTCGTTACGGAAAAATTTCCACGTCACAGAAGCATCAAAAGCACGATTGAGAAGAAGGAAGAGGAGGAGGAGGAAAAGGAGAGATCAAGTGGAATGAGGGAGAGGAGCAAAAAAGGAGGGTGGAGAAAAAATGGTCGTACAACGATTGCGTTTATCCGATATAATAATTTCTTTGTTTTATCGATGAACCCTCTTAATACACGGAACAGCGAGATAACGATCTCGTCTGATCGCTCAATGATCAAGAGTTCAAGTTTGCAAGGTTCACCGTACACGTAACCTCTGCTGGAATCTCTCTCTCTCTCTCTCTCTCTCTCTCGCTCTCTCTCTCTCTCTCTCTCTCCTTCCCTCTATCTTCGTCTGTTAAAATGTACATGATGATATATAGTATCTTGAAGGTGCGCTGGACCGTGGACGATCGAAAAAGTTTAGTCCATCCTGCAAGCGAGAGAGAGAGAGAGAGAGAGAGAGAAACATATTGCTGCGTTTATATGTGTATATATTTATATTTATCAGTCTCTCCAGGAATATATATGGGTCATTCCTTGTTAAATTTACCAGTAGTTGGAATCGACCCCTTTCAATTATTCGATGAAATTTGTTCAGAAGTTTTTTTTTAATCATAAAACGAAGTTCTACCAAAGGAAAAAAAAAGAAAAATGTTGTTCGAAAATTCAAAATTTCACAATTTTTTAAGTTTATTTTTTTAATCGTTCTCGGTGCCTCTTAAAGAGTATACTTGGGGCTACGAAAAATATTCCGAAAAACAAATTTGAAAAATAATAAATTTGGAGCATTTTGAATTTTTAAAAATCATGAAAATCCACGATCAACATTAAATTTTTGGTTCAATTTTTTAAATATAATACCTTGTGCTGATCTTGAAAGCTCCTGAATTTCAGAGTTGCGTTTGTTGTTTTTTAAAAAATATAAATTTTTGAATTTTCCTAAAAAATATTTTTTTTTACCTCTAAGTTAAGTAAAGTTGAGCAATCATGTAATTTTTACTGTTCAAAATTACAAAATTACATGATTGCTCAACTTTACTTCACTTAAAGCAAAAAAAAATCTTTTTAAAGAAAATTAAAAAATTCATATTTTTGAAAAAAAAATCGCTATTCTGAAAATTTCAGGATCTTTTAAGATCAGTACAAGGTATTATATTAGAAAAAATTGAATAACAAATTTAATGTCGATCGCGGATTTTCACGATTTTTGAAAATTCAAAATTCTCCAAATTCAATATTTTTCAAAAAAGAACTTTGGAATATTTTTTTTTTTTGTAGCTTCAAGTATACTCTTTAAGACGAACCCAGAACAATTTTTCCGTAACAATAATAGTTTTCGAGATATTTAAAAAACAAAAATGAAAAATTGAAAAAATTGTGAAATTTTCTATATTGCATAACTATCGAATTTTTTTTCTTCATATTTTCCTTTGGTAGAACTTTGTTTTATGATAAAGCAAAACTTCTGACCAAATTTCATCGCAATTGAAAGGGGTCGATGCCAACGATTGGTCGATTTGACGTGGAATGAGCCATATGTACACATGCAATGGCTGGAAGGCCTCTCGCCACGGTCCGCGCGCTTCAGAGAAGAGCGGCAGAGCCGAGCCCTTACCTGGGAGACGCTTCTTGCTGCGGCGCGACGCCGCACTATCGGCAATGTATCAACCGAGCCTGGGATCGAGTGTATATCTTGTAATACTTTGCCGGGTTTGTGTGTTGTATACGTCCTTCGTTGGGCCCTCTTTCTCTCTATCTATCTTTGCGGTTTGCGCTATAAAGTGAGAAAGAAGTACCGATAGAGTATACATCGTTTCGATGTAGCATCTGCAACGCTCGGCGAAAGAGAGGCGGAGGCCTCGAGGGCCGGAACAAACCCCCATCTCTTTCTCCTCTATTTTCACTTATATATATTTATATACATATATATGTATGGATGTAATGTAAAATCCTTTTCCTCCAGCTCGATCCTTGCGATCTCTCGGTACACACGAGAGATGAACTTCATTTCCGCGTTCGTAAACTCTTTGCGGAGCCATATATATGTATATATGTATATATCTGTAAAACACGCTCGTGGTACCTGCATGTTTTCATGGGTTTTTTTTTACAATTGAATTATCAAATATATCCGTGCCCCACGAGAGAGAGAGAGAGAGAGAGAGAGAGAGAGAGAGAGAGAGAGAGAGAGAGAGAGAGAGAGAGAGAGAGAGAGAGAGAGAGAGAGAGGGAGGGAGGGGAGAGAGAGAGAGAGAGAGAGAGAGAGAGAGAGAGAGAGAGAGAGAGAGAGAGAGAGAGAGAGAGAGAGAGAGAGAGAGAGAGAGAGAGAGAGAGAGAGAGAGAGATGCACTCACTGATATCATGAATATTCAACGTACCCACGGGGCAAACATTTTTTTCCGCCATTGTGAAAAGATATACATTCTCGTTTAACGTATTTCATTGAGGATGAATATCATCGCGATATTTTTCACCATCGATCCGCCCGCTTATTTCACATTCGCATTCGAAACTCTTGATTTTTTTGGATTTTTAGTTTTTGTTTTGAACGAGCTTTTTGAAACGCTCGCTATAAAACTACATTTTTTACGAAATGACAATATCCTTTGTCCTTGAATTTCATTCGGAAACATCGAAGGTTAGAAAGAAAGATTTTGACCGTAAGGAATTTGTTTTTTTTTGAAACTTGATGATTTTTTTTTAACACCTGATCTCAATAGTTTTTGAATTCTGACTCCAGTTTCACATTCTACAATGTTCAAAGTACGTTCACGATTTTCCTCGTTGAAATTAGACACTTATCGCGTGCGAGCCATTTTCAAAATGGAGTCAATTCGAGGCGCAATGTGACCTTCATAAAATTCTACGTGCGAGTGGGAAGGCTGATTTTTCCATTTTCCTTTGATCACGAATGGACTCCGAGCAAACCTTCAGAGAAATTGAACAGTCCGAATTGGAGTTCTTCGTTTTTTCGAAATTTCCAGAAATTTCTTGATGCTCCTTTTCCAATTTTCTTTTTGCCACTCTTGCAACTGACCCCGGGCTGCAGACCTTCGGACAGCGTCCCTTCTCTAATGAGCTTGGAACAAAAAGAGGGGGGAGAAAAAAAATAAAATAGCATGACCGGAAAGAAGGTACAGGGAATGAACAAGCTGCTGACACCCAGAGACCGCCCACGAAACGAAGTGAAGCACCCGTCAGCAAGACTCTTTTCTCTCACTTTGCCCTCTCTCTCACTCTTTGTGGTCGAATACCCGCATGAGACGCGGAAATTCACTCGACCTCACGCTCGTCGTCGTATATTTTATACCGCATGCGGTCATCCGAACATTGGAGAGAATGACCAACCTCAACATTGTGCGTAATACTGCATATGCACGTTAACATATTGCCTAACGATTTAACTTTTAAGTTGAATTAAAAAATTATTAACGGAAAAGAAGTTGGTTGGATCAACGAGATAGTTAATTGGATCAACTAGCTATTTAGTCGACTTAATTGTGGTAACTAACCATTTAGTTGATCCAACCAACCATTTAGTTGATCCAACCAACTATTTAGTTGATCCAACCAACTTCTCTTCTGGCGATCAGAGCAGTAAGAGGTTGGTTGGATCGACTAGATGGTTGATTACCACAACTAAGTCGACTAAATTACTAAACGACTTAGTTGTGGTAACAAAAAGAAATTGCTGACCTAACCAACTATCTAGTTGATCCAACCAATTTCTCGTCTGGCGCTCACAGCACTAAGCGGTTGGTTGGATCAACTATAAGTCGGTATTTTCCGTGTGTGTATTGCATTGTATCTCAGCTCACCTCGTTTTATTATCTCTAATGTATAATATTAAACCGTCAATACAACTTCTGAGTGGTTAATTTTTAATGCATAACTAACTAGCGTTAAATTTATAAAAAGTTAATGCTTTAACGATCATCGAAGTTAATTTTTGAATTAACTTTGCTTCTGAGTGGTTAACTATTAACGGATAACTAACTTGCGTTGAATTCACAAAAAGTTAACGCTTTAACGACTATCGAAGTTAACTTTCGAGTATCGAATTAACGATTAACGAAGTTAACTTTTGAATCAACTTTGCTTCTGAGTGGTTAACTATTGACGGATAACGAACTTGCGTTAAATTTACAAAAAGTGAACGCTTTAACGATTATCGAAGTTAACTTTTTGAGTAGCGAATCAACGATTAACGAAGTTAACTTTCGAATTAACTTCGTTTCTGAGTGGTTAACTATTAACGGATAACCAACTTGCGTTAAATTTACCAAAAATTAATGCTTTAACGATTATCGGAGTTAATTTTTTGAGTAGCGAATAAACGATTAACGAAGTCAACTTTTGAATCAACTTTGCTTCTGAGTGGTTAACTATCAACGGATAACTAATTTGCGTCAAATTTACAAAAAATTAACGCTTTAACGATTATCGGAGTTAATTTTTTGAGTAGCGAATCAACGGTTAACGAAGTTAACTTTCGAATTAACTTTGCTTCTGAGTAGTTAACTATTACCGGATAACTAACTTGCGTTGAATTTACAAAAAATTAACGCTTTAACTATTATCCCAGTTAACTTTTTGAGTAGCGAATTAACGATTAACGAGGTTAACTTTTGGATTAACTTTGCCTACCTTTAATTCAGAGTCCAAAAAACTCCTCCCTCCTCCTCCTCTCTCCCTTTTCTACCCATTTCGCTTTTCTTTTCGGATTGCACGAATATATATTTTCCATGGAAAATATATATATTTCAATGCGGCAAAGTAAGGGCCAGTTAGTTTCACGGTGGATTCACGTAACCAAGACGATGGGAATCGAGGAAGATGAGGAATGCCGAAGCCGTTAGAGGTGGAAAAAGAGAGAGGTTAAAAACCGTGGAACGCAATATAATCGCCACGCGGCGGCGCAACTATCGGTCGCCCTCTCTCTCTCTCTCTCACTCTCTCTCTCTCTCGCTCTCTCTCTCTCTTTCTCTCTCTCTCACGAGTCCTGAGTAATATAATCGATATACATACATACCTAATCTATGTAACGCTCTCCCTCGCTCTCCACAATCTAGCCAACATATTTTCTTATATTCCCGCGCATATTTATTCATATACCGAGCGTTAAAGTGGTTAAATATCGGAGAGATTTCTCCCTCATCGTTTTATTACGAAAATACCGAATATACACGTGACCTCTCTCGGTTTGAGATGAAAATGCATGTATTATGCATATAAAGCCGAGTAGAGGCACAAAAACCCCATCCCGCTAATAAGCCACTGAATATACATGCACATTTTTATACTTTAAAATATAATCCGGGCGAATATACGTCCCTGTATTACGGTAAATCAACTTTTATGTGTTATTACAATGTTACGGCTCTTCCTTCAATAACTTTCCTCCCTTTACTCAATATCCCTCCGTCTAATGATTCGTCTTTTTATCTCTATTTTTTCAGTGAGTTCCTTCCTCCTTTTCTTGGACAACGCGTCACGTAGGTCTCGTGTTTCTATGGTTTCCGGCGACATACTGCGAGCGCCCGACTCGAGAAGGAAGACCAACGAAAACCACACTTCGTAAACGGTGAGTAGCGAACATTTAAACCGCAGAGCTTGGGGAAAACACTAACCAAATCCCGTCTCAACTGCATCCCAAACATATATATATATATATATATATATATATTATATGTATTATGGATATATGTGGGTCGTTCCATGTCAAATCGACCAATAGTTGGAATCGACCCCTTTCAATTTCGATGAAATTTGGTCAGAAGTTTTATTTTATCGTAAAACAAAGTTCTACCGAAGGAAAATAATTGTTATTTTTTTTTCGAAAGTTATGCAAAATTCAAGATTTCACCATTTTTACAATTTCTCAAGTTTATTTTTTACATATCTCGAAAACTATTTTGATTACGAAAAAATCGTTCTGGGTTGGTCTGAAAGAATGTACTTGTGGCTATGAACAAAAAAATTGAAAAATGATGAATTTGGAGAATTTTCTAT
Organism: Alloplasta piceator; assembly: GCA_946863875.1. NCBI lineage: Eukaryota > Metazoa > Arthropoda > Insecta > Hymenoptera > Ichneumonidae > Alloplasta > Alloplasta piceator. Next base: position 50,509,387 of record OX333073.1, read on the forward strand.
TTTTAAAAATCGTGAAAATCCACGATCAACATTAAAGTTTTAGTTCAATTTTTTTTATATAATACCTTGTAGTGATCTTAAAAGATCCTGAGATTTTCAGAATTGCACTGAAAAAATGCATCTGGTATATAATACTAGATTTGCATAGTGAGAAAATGTTTAGTAAACCCTACTATATTTTTGTTGTCGGTAACCACATTCTTGATTAGAGGTAACAAAAATAAGGTTAGGTTTACTATATTCTTTCGAATTTATTACTATACCCTCTCGAATTATGATTATAGTTGTCCATGCCAATTAATTGTATGGTACGGGCAACTATATTTTCTTTCAGTGTGCATATTTTTTTCAAAAATATGATTTTTTGAAAAAAAAAACGCAATTCTGAAAATTTCAGGATCAGTACAAGATATTATAGAAAAAAATGACCGATTTTTTCGTAACCATAACGGTTTTCAAGATATTTATGAAATAAAATTGAAAAATAGTAAAATTTTGAATTTTTCAAATAACTTTCGAAAAAAAAAGTTGATTTTTTTTCTTTTGGATAAAATAAATTGAACCAAAAATTTAATGTTGATTGTGGATTCGCACGATTTTTAAGAATTCAAAAATTCCGATCTTTGAAAAAAAAACACCTTTCTGAAAATTTCAAGATCTTTACGATCAGTACAAGGTATTGTATTAAAAAAATGTAACAAAAGATTTAATGTTGATCGTGGATTTTCACGATTTTTGAAAATTCAGAATTCTCCAAATCCATCTTTTTTCCAAATTTTTTTTGCGGAATATTTTTTTTTCGAGCCTCAAGTATACTACTCAAGACGAATTCAGAATGATTTTTCGTAACTATAATAGTTTTCGAGATATTGAAAAAATAAACTGGATCTAAAAAATTGCGAAATTTTGAACTTTGCCTAATTTTCGAAAAAAAAATTCAATTTTTTTCCTTTGGTAGAACTTTGTTTAATGATTAAAAAAAACTTCTGGCGAAATTTCAGCGAAATTGAAAGGGAAAGTTGGTCAATAGCCAATAGTTGGTCAAATCGACCAACTATTGGTCGATTTGACTTGGAATGACCCATACATGTGTGCGCACGTCGCCGCCACCCGTTCTCGTTCGATGGGTTATTAGTTATTTGGTTCGTTGAGCTCTCTTCGTCTCTCCCTTCTCTTCCGCTCACGAAATTCTCCCCCCCCCCTCTCTCTCTCTCTCTCTCTCTCTCTTCGACGTCCCCAGGAACCACGGCGTGCACTCGATCGTCGGCGTCATGTGGCAAGCATAAAAGCATCCAGTGCAACTCTGTTCCTCGTGTATTTTGCCCCGGGCCATGCAGTATATTCACCTATATAAGTCGGTCTCGCATGTACGAGAATAAAAGGGGCGCTAATTCAGGGCCTAAATCGTCTTGTATTACGTCCTTTTGTTCCTTGTGCCTTCGACATTAGTGATATACATATATGCAGGACATTAGGCATTCATCCGTACACGCGCACCATAAGACACGCAAACGGGATCGCGGCATCAACCTGTGCACCCCCCCCCTCTCTTTCCCCCGCTCTTCTGCATTTTATATTTTATGGCAAATAGTCTGCGGTCACGTGTTCATTATTGAGGGGTTACATGGTTCCTATTGAAAAAGCATATTTTTATCTTTTTTTTATATTAAAATTATTTTATCAAAAATTTTGTGTATGGGGCGTTCCATCCCAAATCGGACGGTTTGAAAAACTTTTTTTTTTATTTCCTCAATTCTTTTATATTTTTTAGTACCCATCAAAAGACCCTTCCTGTTAAATTTTGAGATTTTTTTGATTACCCGTTCAAAAGATATTAAATTATCAAAAAAACCGCTCTTCTTTTTGGTATTTTGGTCATAACTTCTTTAATAAAGGTCCAAATAAAAAGGTTTTTTTTTTCAAAATTTATGGTCTTTTCGGAAAAAAATACAACAAAAATATTCGACGCGTTTTCGAATGAGTTTTTTGAGTTTTAAACTTTAAATCGCGTTTTTAAAAAGTGAGTGTCATTTTTAATTTTTTTTTTTTTAATTTTTTGTTTCAAACATCTATCTATTCAACAATTTTTAAGACTAGTCCGATCGTGGGATTTCAATAACTACTATTTTTTTCGATTTTTGAAAATTAATTTTTTTTTTTGCTAATTTAATATCTTTTGAACGGGTAATCAAAAAATCTCAAAATTTAATACAAAATTAAATACAAAAATAAAGTTTTTCAAACTGTCCCATTTGGAATGGAACGCTCCGTATATAAGAGAGCAATATTTAAAGAATATTTTAGTTTCATTGAAAAATTTGGAAAATTTTGCCGGTGGGACCTGCTTTTCGAAAAACCCTCAAAAAAGTGTCCTCGTCGCGGTCAGGATAACTCATGATAGTTTTATCTGAGATTGAATAACCAAATTTTGTATTTAATAGTTATTATTAATTTATTATATTTAGTAGTTGGACAAGTTAGTGTTTCGATTTTAACAGTGAAATTTAATTTTTTGACAGAGTTGACAGTGAAATTTCAAATTTTGACAGAGTTGACAGTGATATTTTAATTTTTGACAGAATTGCAGCAAAACAGCACAGTTTTCGGTACAACTTACGCTACGTATAGCCTTGTAAAATTAGTTGTAATCGTAAAAAAAACTTCATTCAATCACTAGTCAAGCCTATTTTGAAGAAGTGTGCAAAATTTTAATTAGATCTTTTTATTTTTATTTTTTTTTGTTTATTGCCAAAATATCAATAAATATGTTGTAAAAAAAAATAGTAAAAATATTTTTTCTCCAGACCAGAATACCGCCTCCTAGTTCGCGATTCCAGGACTAGACTAATCGATCTAGACTAATGCGGAGAATTTACAAACGCTTTCCTAGACTCTTACTCCGATTGACTTGAAACTTAGGGAAAATATTCTAGACACATTGAACTATCAGATAAAAAACATTGATCTTTTGAAATTTCCAAACCCACGTAACCCCTTAACATTTGCTCCACGGACCATTAAAAATCGAGGGAGGAAATATTGGAGAGAGGAGGGAGGGAGGGAAGGCACGATTGCGAATCATCAATGCAGCCTCTCTCTCTCTCTCTCTCTCTCTCTCTCTTTCTCTCTCTCTCTTTCTCTCTCTATTGCTGAAATCATCAAGACCTATCCTTAACCCACTGATCTTTTGCACCGGAGACTCTCCTCCAACACCAGAAAATGCCTGAACTGCAGTCTGAACTCTCATCCGTGTTTTATCCTCTCGCTTCGAGAGGGACTCGATCCCTCCTTGCTTTGCGGAATATAATATGTATATAATTCGCGTTCGGTCATTATTATACCGGAGAGAGAGAGAGAGAGAGAGAAAAAAACGATTATAACCGGTTTTCTTTTTTTTGTGAGGGAAGAGGAGGAGGGAATGAAGTCGAAGAGACTCGTATAATTTTTATACGGTACGTAATATCCGTTGCGGTTGTAGGATTTTCGTGACTCGGAATTCACGATGCACCCAAGGAGGATCCATAATGTTGGGCTCTTTTTCTTACTCCCCAACCTACGCCCCAATCGTTCGCTGATTTTTCTTGTACACGGAAAAAACGACTTAGCCGTAGTAACAAAAAAAAATATTCGACCTAACCAACTCACTAATCTAACTCAGTTGACCTAACTATCTCAGTGGTCTGAGCGCCAGACGAGAAGTTGGTTGGATCAACGATTTTTATGTATATGGTTGGTTCATAAAGACCAACTAACTTTTTAGTTCGGCTAACCACGAGTGAAATGGTTGTATCTATTTTATTAGTTAGCCTGACTAATCAAGTCAGTTGTGTTGATTAGTCGCGTCAACTAACTACGAATAGTGGATGGAACTAACGCTAGATGGTTATTGAAACGAAACGAATGGTTACGGTAAACAAGCCAACTACTAATCAGTTGGTTGTCCTAACCAACCATCATTATTTACAAGTTTATAAGTATATTTATCAAGATACAGATATATTTATCATTTATTATTTCGTTGCGTTCTGCCGAGTTTTGCAAAATTTTAAATCCTCAAAGAACATAAATGATTGTACAATCTTCCTCTCCCTTTCTCTACCTCTCTTTCTCTTTATCCTTTTTTTCTTGATTATGCCGCCGTTGTACGAGAGAAGAAAAATCCTCTCATCAGTTTCGATGGTTTCAGCCTTCGGGAATAATGTATAATCGTGTCTGCATTACTGGATCCTCAAAGCTATTATAACCGGTTACAAGCATATATACGTATGTACACTTGTGCTGTATTTATATACATTCGTGAATGTATATGGGGCGTTCCATCCCAAATTGGACGGTTTGAAAAACTTTTTTTTTTTTCCTGAATTTTTTCATATTTTTTAGTACCCATCGAAAGACCATTCCTGTTAAATTTTGAGATTTTTTTGATTACCCGTTCAAAAGATATTGAATCAACAAAAAACCGCTCTTTTTTGAGTATTTTGGTCATAACTTCTTTCTTAATGGTCTAAATTGAAAGATTTTTTTTCTTCAAATTTCTTTGTTTTTCTATGGGTTTTTCAGAAAAAAATACAACGAAAATATTCGACGTGTTTCTGAATGAGTTTTTTGAGCTTCAAACTTTAAATTGCGTTTTTAAAAGTGAGTGTCATTTTTTATTTGAAAAAACTTTCTTTTTTGTAAATAATTTTTTACTATTTTTTTTATAAATAATTGAAATACATTCTGTAACTTTTCAATTACATAGAACTTTTTTTTTCCACTAGAAATTTGCAAAAATTCATTGCGCCCCTTTCTTTTAAATGCACATTCATTGAATGAGTTAACCAAATTTATAATTTGTCAAAAAAAAATACTTCAAATTTTTGTGATGATCGCATAAAAAAGACTTAAAATGAATATACTTCAAATTTTTGGATGTAGGAAAAGTACTTCAAAAGTTTATTAAACCCCTTTCCTTTAAATGCACACTCACTGAATGAATTTACCAAATTTATAATTTTTCAAAAAAAATACTTCAAATTTTTGTGATGATTGCATAAAAAATACTTAAAATAAATATACTTCACATTTTTGGATATAGGAAGAGTACTTCAAAAGTTTATTGCACCCCTTTCCTTTAAATGCACACTCACTTAATGAGTTTCCCAAATTTATAATTTTTCAAAAAAATACTTCAAATTTTTGCGATGATCGCATAAAAAATACTTAAAATGAATATACTTCAAATTTTTGGATATAGGAAAAGTACTTCAAAAGTTTATTGCACCCCTTTCCTTTAAATGCACACTCACTGAATGAATTTACCAAATTTATAATTTTTCAAAAAAATACTTCAAATTTTTGTGATGAACGCATAAAAAATACTTAAAATAAATATACTTCAAATTTTTGGATATAGGAAAAGTACTTCAAAAGTTTATTGCACCCCTTTCCTTTAAATGCACACTCACTGAATGAATTTACCAAATTTATAATTTTTCAAAAAAATACTTCAAATTTTTGTGATGAACGCATAAAAAATACTTAAAATAAATATACTTCACATTTTTGGATATAGGAAAAGTACTTCAAAAGTTTATTGCACCCCTTTCCTTTAAATGCACACTCACTGAATGAATTTACCAAATTTATAATTTTTCAAAAAAATACTTCAAATTTTTGTGATAATCGCATAAAAAATACTTAAAATAAAGATACTTCAAAATTTTGGATATAGGAAAAGTACTTCAAAAGTTTATTGCACCCCTTTCCTTTAAATGCACACTCACTGAATGAATTTACCAAATTTATAATTTTTCAAAAAAATACTTCAAATTTTTGTGATCCACGCATAAAAAATACTTAAAATAAAGATACTTCAAAATTTTGGATATAGGAAAAGTACTTCGAAACTTTATTGCACCGGTCTCCTTTAAATGTACACTCACTGAATGAATTTACCAAATTTATAATTTTTCAAAAAAAATACTTCAAATTTTTGTGATGATCGCATAAAAAATACTTGAAATAAATATACTTCAAATTTTTGGATACAGGAAAAGTACTTCAAAAGTTTATTGTACCCCTTTCCTTTAAATGCACACTCACTTAATGAGTTTCCCAAATTTATAATTTTTCAAAAAAATATTTAATATACTCTGTAAGTCTATAAAACTCCTCCAATCGATTAACCGGTCAAATGTGCCCCACGTTCCCTCACAAATTAATATAATGGCGATGTTTCTCGATCCTTACCTGAACTCCTCCTGCGCGCTTCTCCGAATCCGCGCACATAACGAATTATCCCGCAGTTATTTTACTCCCTTATTATTAAGCGTCGAATATACAAAGCCCCGGGAATACGAGTGATAAAAAGATATATTTTCGATTCTTCCTTCCTCTCCCTCCCCTCCCATTCTTGATCGTGTCCAAAGAATTTAATGGGACGATAAACAACGTTGCAATTAAATACTAACAATGACGATTACGCTCAAATGACTCGGGATATTAATTAACAACACGGGTATAAATATATATATACATATATAATATTTTCTAGTTAGCAACCGGTTTTACATATGCGAGTCCTATTATATTCGCAATGAAAAGAGTCAGTCTCGTGATATACCAATATTTAAAAAAAGGTATGTTCGCTAAACACCTTGCATTCCATCCCATATGCATCAACGAGGCTCTCGGACTCTTAAAATCGTGAAATTTATTTCTCGGTGGATTAATCGTCACGGTTGCGGTTATCAGGAAACCCTGCGAATGAAATTTGAAAAAAAAATAACATCAAATTATCGCGGCGGGCGTTCCTTCTCATAACGAGTATGACACGGCTCGTTTCACTCTCGTTGAAACGAGCCGTCATTTATACATTTACATATGGGTCATTCCATGTCAAATCGACCAAGAGCTGGAATCAACCCCTCTCAATTTCGATGAAATTTAGTCAGTTTTCGTTTTCAATAAAACGGTCTTCTACCAACGGAAAAAATTTAAATCTTTTTTTTCAAAAGTTATTCAAAATTTGAAATTTCACAATTCTTCAAATCTTTCAAGATTATTTTTCAAATACCTCGAAAACTATTGTAGTGACGAAAAATCGTTCTGAATTCGTTTTGAAGAGTAAAGAAAGAGTTTGTTTTGATGAAAATATAAAAAAAATTGAACCAAAAGTTTAATGTTGATCGTGGGTTTGCACGATTTTTTAAAATTCAAAAATTTATATTTTTGAAAGAAAAAAAAAACCCTCTGAAAATTTCGGGATCTTTCAAGATCAGTACAAGTTATTATATTTAAAAAATTGAACCACAAATAAAATATGGAACTTGGATTTTCACGATTTTTGAAAACTCAAAATTCTCAAAATTCTTTATTTTTCAGAATTTTCGTTTGGAATATTTTATTTTTTTCGTCGCCCCAAGTATACTGTTGAAAACAAGTTCAGAACGATTTTTCGTAACTACAATATTTTTCAAGATATTTGAAAAATGAACTTGAAAGATTTGATAAATTGTGAAATTTTTAATTTTGAATAACTTTTGAAAACAAAAAAAAAATATTTTTTTCTTTGGTAGAACTCCGTTTTATTGAAAACGAAAACTTCTGACCAAATTTCATCCAAATTGAGAGAGGTCGATTCCAACTCTTGGTTGATTTGACATGAAATGACCCATATATACAGGATGTTGAGCAACTAGATAACCTGACTAGGTTCACCGTGTAGAGCGCGCCAAGACAAAAAATCAGCTTTTTTCAAAAATGTCGTACGATAAAAATTGGCTTAGTTATTAATGTTTTTAAAGTTGACCAACGACGGCTAGAATCTAGGAGAAATGCCGCTGGTGGGGGTTTTTCCCGCCACGCCCACCGTTACCCCCACCACGCGATTCACCAATAGCATTGCTCCTAGATTCGAGCCGTCATTGGTCAGCTTCAAACATGAATAACTAAGCCAATTTTTGTCGTGCAACAATTTTTAAAAAAGCTAATTTTTCATCGTGGCGCGCTCTACACGGTGAACCTAGTCAGGTTATGGTAGTTACTCAACACCCTTTATATATACACATCTTATGAGCGTATATTCAGCGAGAAAACACCAAGAGTTTGTCTGATCGTCTTGTTCGCGAAAGTATGCGATCATCACAGCCTTATAAAGAGGAGAGGGGTTACAAAATATACGTGCACAGCATATTACGTATATATGTGTGTACAAGAAGCCAGGAGTTGCAGTTAAGCCATGCAGAGTGCACCGGCTTCTCGTCTCGGGAGAGATGAGCCCCGAGCCAACAATTCCGCATAGTGTTTGTGCGTGTGTCTCGAATACTCGAGCGAGAAGAGCCCCCTACCTCAGCCTTCTCTGTCTCCAGCCAAACTCTCGGCCCGCCATGTTGCTATTTCGCACAGCAGCAACAACCAGACAAGTAAATGCACACAGATTGTCCATCTCCCTCTCGGGCTCCCTCTTCCTCCCTCTCTTGGTTGCATATAGACATTGATTGTCGGGGTAGGCTTGAAGGACGTAACTCACGAGTATTCGGCACGTTGAGAGTAGGTAGGCTACCTTTTGTCTGCCAGATTTCGAGGCAGATCAGGATTTACCTGACAATGAAAATAAGACCATATATAGTTCTCTTGATGAGAGAGAGAGAGAGATAGCGAGAGGGAGGGAGAAGGAGGGAGTGGGAGGGAGAGGGAGTTAGGTATCCACAGACTGGGAAGCAAGAGCTAATAACGTGGAAGCACTCTGGCGATTTCGCGAACGAAGGCCCCTCAGTCGGATAGATAGAGAGGAAGAGGTTCATTCTGCATCAGGTAGAATCGTATGATTAGGTTGTAGGTATATGCATGTGTATATAAGAGGAAGAGGGCTAAAGCAGAGAGAGAGAGAGAGAGGGAGAGGGAGGAAGAGGGAGAAGGTTGAGTCGATCGCAACAAAGGGATCGTATACATTAATACCATTAGCATCCTCCCGTGTTAATTAGTATTAAGAGTAGCACGCGCAGCTGCTTGTGTGAGAACGCTTTTGGCTTACCCTCTTCCTCTCCTCTCACTCCTCTCCTCGCCTTCTCAACTTATTCCCGCCCGTTTATACGACTTATTCGTGATTCGTGATGCAGTTTAATCACGTGTACTCTCTGTCTAGAAGTATACACGAATGTCGGCGGTCTTCCGGATGCAAGTCATCTTTTGTGAAAATGTACATGGAAAATGCGACTTAGTTGATTCAACAAACCGCTTAGCACAACTCGATGATTGGTTGGATCAACTAGATGGTTGCTTAGCACAAGTGGATAGTTGGTTGGATCAACTAGATGGTCGCTTAGCACAACTAGATAGTTGGTTGGAGCAACTAGATGGTTGGTCAGCACAACTAGGTAGTTGGTTGGAGCAACTAGATGTTTGGTTACCGCAAATAGATGGTTGGTTAGCACGTCTAGATGGTTGGTTAGCACAACTGGATAGTTGGTTGGAGCAACTAGATGGTTGGTTAGCACAACTAGGTAGTTGGTTGGAGCAACTAGATGTTTGGTTATCGCAAATAGATGGTTGGTTAGCACGTCTAGATTGTTGGTTAGCACAACTGGATAGTTGGTTGGATCAATTAGATAGTTGGTTGGAGCAACTAGATGGATGGTTAGTGCAACTAGATAGTTGGTTGGAGCAAATAGATGGTTAGTTAGCACAACTAAGTCGGAGAATTAACTAAACGAGTTAGTTGTGATCATCAACCAAGTCGTTTTTTCAGTGTATGGAGAATAGAAATTGATAGATGGATTTGATTGGAAGATTGCATTAGAGGAAAAGGTACAGGATGCATACTGAACGTTGATGGTAAAATGTTTTACAGTGCCGGTATAGCTATATTTTATTTATTGGCCTAGGAATCATAGATTATCGGATTGATGAGAATTTAGGTTAACCATAAAATATGGACTGTAAAAATGTTTTACCATTATTGTAGCACAGCTTTTTTCTAAGTGTGCTGATGTAACCTGATATCTAAAGTCAGAGAGGTTGGACCGGTTTGTAATAGTCGAACCAGTAGTAAATTTTGGAAATCCTACAAATATTTATGGCTCATTAGAAAATAACTAATCGTGGTTCACATCGACGGTTATATGGTTTTGTCGTAATAAAATCCAACTTTAAGGTGTGATTTTTTCTACATCGGTATTTAGAGTTACCCATAGAATGAGAAAAAAAAAATGAAAAAGATTTCGCCTTTCCGTGAAAACCTAGGATAACCGAAGTCACAGCAGTGATGATTGATTGTTATTTATAAATAAAATTAGTTTATATAAAATAGAATTGTATGTCAAAAATAGAATTTTCTTTGTTATAGTTTGTTACAAAATTCAGGTCGTCTCAATTTTATGGAATTTGGACAGCCATCTTAATTTGACTAGCAAGAAAAGTTGAAGGGTCAAAATTTTTTAACAATTTTTAACAATAATCTAAATTGTCACTCCATAGAAAATATGTCGAAGAACGCAATCAGCCAATAATCACTAAAATTGGACTAAGATTTCTAAGACAAAACAGGAAAGATTTCTAAAATTAAAAAAATATGCACTAAAAAAGTTTATAGTTAACGTTGCCATAACTGTATAAATTACATCATCTTGGAACCCCTAAATAATATAGAAACTTAATCTAAAGAATACCAACTACACTATATAAAAATTATAAAATTCATCTAAAAACGAGGCAATGATAATTTAAATTTACAATTTTATGTTATTAGTTATTATAATTCATAATTTAAAAAGGGGGCAATTATTAATTTAAATTTATAATTTTCATAGTTATTAAAATTTTATTTCGAGTCACTATAAAATCCAGAGTTTTTCAAGCTACTATAAATAAAATAACATTAAATAATTTTTTCGACGGATTCTTTTTGATCTCACAAAATATTTTCAAAGCCATTCTTCGCACCTTCTCACACTACGCTCACCTTCTCAATCTACCTTTGGGCAACGGACAATAAAAAGGTACTTGAGTCCAAAAATACGTCTCTATAAGAATGGGAGAAGAAAAACTAAATTATCGTTTCACGATGACGAGATCGTCTGTCTTATCAAATCGCCTCGAGATGGTGCGCTTTTTATTCCAATAAGACGATCATCGTCATTGTTATTATCGTGTCTTTCAGTCTCGTGCGAGCACGTTGTCACACATTAAATATGTATTGTGTGCTTCGAGACACATCTACATATATAATATACATGATATGCCCCATAGTTATACCTTCACGTTTCCTCTTTCTCATTCATCGTTGATTCATGACTGATTCACGTTACAGACATTGACTTCTGGCAAACAAAAGGTCGTTATTCCACCTATAACTTTCCATCTTGAATCGTGTGGGTTTACGCACTTATTTCTTCCTCTCCAACCTTAACTATTTACAGATACACTTCCATCCAAAAGTTTGGAAACACTCGCCCCGATTCCGCGTCGCACTAAAAGTTTCACTGCTCTTTTAAAAATGAAGATATTTCAATTCAACAAGCGGCCTTTCAAAGTGGACATATTCAGCTTCATTTAGTTTTGTCCAAGAAAATGTTTCGATTTTTTTTTAACTTGGTACGCCTTTTGGAACATTGTCGGTTTTTGGATTTTTTTTGACGTTGAAATTTTGATGCACGATCCGTGAAATTTTTTTTTAAATTTTTTTGTATGAAAAACTTGTGCGGGGGGAGTATAAGCTTCACTTTCGTTTTTTAAAAAGATTCGTACCATTTTTTTTCGCAAAGATATTCAATTTTTCGTAAAAAAAACGACCATATTTATAAAATGTAGCGTAACTTTAAAATTACTGGGTTTTAGTGAAATCACTAGGATGACAAAAAGTTTCATGCTATCGTTCTGGATTAGATGAAATTTTTTCCAAATTTTTTTTTTTTTTTAATTTTTCTTACCAACGAAATATTGTTTTTAAATCTTAAACAATCTGGTCTTTTTACCTCATCTACACAACTTTTTCATCGAGAAACCTTATCTACGTGGCCTTCTCATCGAAAAAACCGTGTAGATGAGGTAAAAGACCCGATTGTTTAAGATAAAATATCTTCTTGACAGAAAAAATTTTGGAAAAAAAAATTTTGGAAAAAAAATCCGAAAAAATTTAATTGAATCCAGAATAATTATATGCAACTTTTTACTCTCTTAGTGATTTTAAAAAAACTCAGTAGTTTTAGAGTTACGTTACATTTTATAAATACGGTCGTTTTTTGTAAAAAAATGAATATTTTTTCGAAAAAAATCGTACGAAACTTTAAAAAAAACAAAATTGAAGTTTATACTCCCCTCTAAAAGTTTTCCACACGAAAAATAGTTTTAAAAAATTGTCATGCGCCAAAATTTCAACGCCAAAAAAAAGCCAGCAAATGACCATCTTTCAAAGAGTGTACCAGGCTCAAAAAAAATCGAAAATTTTTTTTGGAAAAAGGGAAATGTAGCTGAATATGTCCCCTTTGAAACGCCGCTTATTGAATTGAAATATCTTCATTTTTGAAAGAGCAGTGAAACTTTCAGCGCGGCGCGGAATCGGAGCGAGTGTTTCCAAACTTTTGGACGGGAGTGTACTCGATATATATATATGTACTATTGAAAATGTCGGTAGACATTGTTGGCGCGTGTGTTTCACGGGTATCGTTCAACTCGTTCGCATATATCCATACAGCGAGCCCTTTTATTCAAAATCCCATGAGTAGCTGCGAGTATAGATAGAGAGAGAGAGGGACGAGACTGGCGCACTCAAAGAGGGAAGAGTAAACATTTGGTCGAGACGTGAGTGCAAAGGCTTTTTTCCCTCTCTTTCTCCTCCGAGGATGGTAAAGAATGCTAATGCGTGGAATGCCGAAGAACGACATGAGAGAAAATAATGAAAAGAGACGAGGTTTCCCTCTCTCCCCCTCCCTCCCTCCCTCCCCCCCTCTCTCTCCGTCTTTCTGTGTGTAACCCCGTTTCACGCGGGTATCTCCGCAGGCGCGTTTGCGCTTTACCGGAAACCTCATTGTTGAAAAAATAATGGTGTCGTTAGTGCGCCGCGAGGGCCTCGCGCTCAACACAATAAAGGGCGTATGTGCGAGCGACGGCTTGGCTCGTGAATGTGGGTGAGGAGACGATCATAGGACAGAAGCAAAGGTACAGGCTCCTTCCTCCATTATAAACGTAACATCGTCCTCTTTCTCTGCCCACATTTCCCTTAGCGATGGGCTTCCACGATCAACGCCAGAGGGAACGTCCTCTTTCTCCCTCTCTTCCTCACTGTCTCTTTTCCAGGTGTATTATGCAAACATGCCACTGAAATTGTTCTTTTTCTTTTTAGAATAAAAAAGGCCAGAGCTTAAGCTCTCCTCCGAGCTTAGATCCCTCCATTCACGTGAGCAAAGTTCCCACCGGCGACTCTTTTCCCTTGTATTGCTCACTGCAATATCTATGTACATCTACATCTATACAGGATGTTAAGCAACTAGATAACCTGACTAGGTTCGCCGTGTAGAGCGCGCCAAGACAAAAAATTAGCTTTTTTTTTAATGTTGTACGATATAAATTGGCTTAGTTATCAATGTTTTTAATGTTGACCAATGACAGCTAGAATCTAGAAGAAATGCCGCTGGTGGGGGTTTCTCCCGCCACGCCCACCGTTACCCCCACCACGCGGCTCACCAGTAGCATTGCTCCTAGATTCGAGGCGTCATTGGTCAGCTTTAAACATGAATAACCAAGCCAATTTTTGTCGTATAACAATTTTGAAAAAAGCTAATTTTTCGTCTTGGCGCGCTCTACACAGTGAACCTAGTCAGATTATCTAGTTGCTCAACACCCTGTATATATCCATATATATTGTATATATATGTGCTTGACTTGGTGCTTAACCCTCGAGCGCATGAGGCACAAAACGAGCGATTCTACGCCTCGAGAAACGATGAAACTGTTTCCCCTCGGCGAGGCAGTGAGAAAAAAGATAGAAAGAGGGCGAGAAGGGAGGTCGAGCAATCGTGAAGCTTCTTTGGTGGACTTACCGAGAGAACGAGGCCCCAAGATGGACGTGGCAAAAAACCTGAGCCCATGCAAGACCCACCACTGTGCGCGCGACCAAAGACTGCACTTAAAGCGTATACGTGTGCACTCGCAGTTGCAACTCTTTTTTTTCCTTCCTCCGCAAGTGTACTTATTGTATATGGGTCATTCCATGTCAAATCGACCAATAGTTGGCATCGACCCCTTTTAATTTCGCTGAAATTTGGTCAGAAGTTTTCTTTTATCCCAAAACGAAGTTCTACCGAAGGAAAAAAATCAATAATTTTTTTTTTCGAAAATTCAAAATTTCATCATTTCTTCAATTTTTCAAGTTTACTTTTTATATATCTCGAAAACAATTGTAGTCACGAATAAATCGTACTGGGTTCGTCTGTGAGAGCTACTTCGGGCTACGAAAAAAACATATTTCGAAAAGAAATTTTGAAAAACGATGAATTTGGAGAATTTGGAATTTTTGAAAAACTGTGAAAAACCACTATCAACATTAAATTTTTGGTTAAATTTTTTTAATATAATACCTTGTACTTGAAAGATGCTGAAATTTTTAGTGGCATTTTTTTTTCAAAAACATAAATTTTTTAATTTTGGTGAAATTTTTTTTTTTTACCTGCGAGTTAAGTAAAGTTGAGCAGTCATGTAATTTTGTACTCTTCAACTTTACTTAACTTCGACTCGAAAAAGAAAAAGAATTGTTTTACCAAAATTCAAAAATTCATATTTTTGAAAAAAAAAACGCAATTCTAAAAATATAAGGATCCGTACAAGGTATTATATAAAAAAATGAACAAAAAATTTAATGTTTATCCTGGTATTTTCACGATTTTGAAAAATTAAAAATTCTTAAAATTCATCATTTTTCAATTTTTTTTCGGAATATTCTATTTTTCGTCACCCAAAGTATACTCTCTAAGACGAACTCAGAACGACTTTTTCGTAACTACAATAGTTTTCGAGATATTTAAAAAATAAACTTGAAAAATTGGCGAAACGGTGAAATTTTGAATTTTGCATAATTTTCGAAAAAAAAAAATAGTTTTTTTTCCTTCGGTTGGTATTATGATGAAAGAAAACTTCTGATCAAATTTCATCAAAATTGAAAGGGGTCGATTCCAACTATTGGTCGATTTGACATGGAATGACCCATATAGTCTACATATATATGAGTGTATAATATACGACACACCGTGGAATCGTCCGAATACAATGCTCGCTCCGTGTTATTACCCCAACGGCTTATTTCGCACCGTTACGGTTCCTGCTACCGTTGGAATGCACGCCTTAAGAGTCCGCGCAATTCCCTCCCTCTCTCCGGGGTCATTTTTCGTTTTTTTTAAATTTTTTTTATTTTTTTTTATGCAGCGAACGAAAGACAGGGAGAGAAAGAGGAATAGATATGCGCATACATTATCCACTCGACTTTCGCCCCTCAACCCTCATTTGCGTTTATACCGTCCTCCCCTTTATACTGTACAGTGCAAATATATGCGCGTGTGCAAATTACCGATTTTTACGACTCTCCTGTGCACTCGGCGCACACGCGCGAAAAACTAGATGCGCTTTGCCTCCCCCCCCCTCCCCCCAAAGATACACGAATGCATACGCAATCGAGGAAAAAAGTTCTTTACATTGCATAATCGAGCTACGAGACTCTGAATGTTTTTAGGCCTTAGTTGGCTGACGGAGGATGTAGGAATTTTCCTGAATTTTCGATGAAGGAATTTATGGAGTTTTTTTTGGAGTTCCGGATTTTTTGGTGGACGTAAAAGTCGAGACGTTTATTTTTCTAAGGCGGTATTCTGGTCTATACATTTTGGGCGTTTTGCCGAGTTCGATAAAAAAATATGCTTACCAGTTTTTTTTTACAACATATATATTAATATTTTGGCAATAAACAAAAAAAAATTGGAGAGAAAAAAATGAAAATTAAATAAGTTATAAGCTGGTAAAGTTGGGGCTAGAAAAAGGGGCTGACACGATTGCAACCTTTCTGGTAAACCGATATACAATTCTAAAAACGATCCTTAATTTGTAAGAATGTCGTTATAGCCTATTACCTCAGAGAAAAAGGAACAAAAAATTTGCAAAATAGCGGTTGTCTGAACAAAAATAGTACATTACATCACGATGACGTAAAAACCGAAAATGTTTTTACGCCGAGTGATGTATAATATTTTATATCACTCAGTACAATAATGGACGTTTTCACGTCCGCTTGCGGAGGTAAAAGCGTCCATTATTGTACTGAGTGATATAAAAGCGTTTTTCGACGCTTTTTTTCGTAGTTTTTAATTTTTTTACGACAGTAAAAAAAATAATTTTGATACAAAAGTGGTAGGGGAGATTGAGAGTTATTAAATCGGTTGAGTGGAACTTGAGATATCATGTCAACTGTGTTGAGAAAAGTAGTTTTGAGAAAAACGTCTATTATTGGCATTTAATTATGGGAATTAAAAAATGTCCTTTCGAGGATATATTCTCAAAGGCCTAAACTTCAAGAATATGCACAAAAAGTTGATTTTTTCACAATTCTAGACCAGAATAAAGAAGAATTTTGAGAGTTTGTTGACACACTTCGGAAATAATTCTTGAGACTTTTTGATTTTTGTATTAATCGCGTCCCTCGTTAGAATTTCTATCAGTGAAGAAGTTATGAAGTAATGAGTAAAAATATACAATTTTGAAAAAAATTGAATAGACAATTTTGAATTTGATAGAAAATCGTCAAATTTATTCTTTTAAAGAACAATTTTGAGAAGCCGTTGAGACTTTGCAAATAATTTTTGAAACAACGCTTAATATTAGATATTATTATTTATCAAGTATTTGCCAAGTTCGATCACAAAGAAATCGCTTTTTCAGCTGCAAAATAATTGAAGTAAAGATCATAAAAATAACACTTACGGTTCACGACAAATTCTCTATTTCATGGTAAATAACATTATTAATCTTTTTAAATCTTTTTTTTAAAATCGTATTCTTCGTTAGAATTTTTTTCAGTGAATAAGTTATGAAATAATGAGAAGTATCGATGTAAATAAATTGCACAAAAATACAACTCTGAAAAAGAATTGAATTCATAAAATTAATTCATAAATTCATAAAAAAATAATAATGAATAGAAATAAATAATAATAAATAATAATAAATAAATAAATAAAAATCTGAAATTTATCAAATTTCTTGTAAAAATACAAAAGTTTTTGTCAATTTTAATAATTAAATATAAAAATATAAAATGATATTATCAATATGCACTACAGAAGAGAGACTGATTGAAATTAATCGAATTAAATTAATTAAAATTAAGAAATATAAGAAATTCATTTAATTTTGATTTTATGATTGGATTTAATTGAAATTTTCCTAAGTACTCTCAGCTTAGATTTTAACTATGCGTCTCTATTAGAAAAACCTTTAGTATTTCTCTGGATGTCAAAAAATATGAAATTTTCAAGAGGACTTGCGGAACCGAACCGTTCACACTAAACGGTCATTTAAGAGGAAAAAAACGGCTCTGCTGCCAGAAAAAAAAACGGAAAAAGTGCCGTTACAGCGGGACACTCTCTAAAATACTTCCGAAGAGTTTTCAATATTTTTTTCCTCTTAAAATCCAAGAGAGGCTTAACCCGCGGCGATGACGGGTCGTCCCTGTGCTCCGTCGTTTTCATCGTTCGCACCGGAAAAACAGCCTCAGTGTCACGTCGGAGATTTTTCCTCCGTTCGATGGAAAATGCATGCCCAGGCACGAACGGTGACATTGTCGTTGAGTAATATAACGAGAGAGGAAGGGAGATAGTAAGAGAGAGGCCCGTTTTCCACCGACGATGGCTTCGTCCTCTCATTTCGTTTCCTTTTTTTTTTACCTCCATCATTCTCTTCTCTTTCGAGTGCTCCTTCTTTTTTTTTCAAAATCCTTCCCTCTCTCTTCTCACCCTTGCTATTTTTCTCGCCTTCATATTTTCCACCCCGGGTGATGCCACGTGAAAATTGCTGTCGTATATTATTACAGTATACTTGTATGCATAGGAAAACGTGGTTGGGACCCTTTCCAGCCCCGTTGGACCGTGTCTTCTCTTCTCTTTCTCATTCCCTCGCGGAAACGACAGGAAGAGAAGGAAAGAGAGAGATAGAGAGAAAGAGGAACCGTCGTAGTCTGACGTGTTCGAGGTGAGCATGAGCGCGTGTCTGACTTGGAGTAACGTCACTTTCGTGTCTACCGGCAATTTAAGATGCCGGAGGAAATGTTCTCGTCCTTCTTTCCTTCTCTTTCTCTTTGTCTCTCTTTCTCTCCCTGGGATAAGCCCTCTCTCTCCCTTTCTCTCTCCCTGGGATGAGCCCTCTCTCTCTCTCTCTCTCTCTCGCTGTCTCTCTTTCTCTCCCTGGGATGAGCTCTCTCTCTCTTTCTCTCTCTCTCTCTCTCTCTCTCTCTCTCTTTCTCTCCCCCTGGGATGAGCCCCCTCTCTCTCTCACTGTCTCTCTTCCTCTCCCTGGGATGAGCTCTCTCTCTCTCTCTCTCTTTCTCCCTGGGATGGGCCCTCTCTCTCTCTCGCTGTCTCTCTTCCTCTCCCTGGGATGAGCCCTCTCTCTCTCTCTCTCTCTCTCTCTCTCTCTCTCTCTCTCCCCCTCTCTCTCTCCCTGGGATGAGCCCTCTCTCTCTCTCTCTCTCTCTCTCTCTCCCCCTCTCTCCCTGGGATGAGCCCTCTCTCTCTCTCTCTCTCTCTCTCGCTGTCTCTCTTCCTCTCCCTGGGATGAGCTCTCTCTCTCTCTCTCTCGCTCTCTCTCTCTGTCTCTCTTTCTCTCTTTCTCTCCCTGGAATGAGCCCTCTCTCTCTCTCTCTCTCCCTGGGATGAGCCCTCTCTCTCGCTGTCTCTCTTTCCCTGGGATGAGCTCTCTCTCTCTGTCTCTCTTTCTCTCCCTGGGATGAACCCTCTCTCTCTCTCTCTCTGTCTTTCTTTCTCTCCCTGGGATGAGCCCTCTCTCTCTCTTTCTCCCTGGGATGAGCCCTCTCTCTCTCCCTCTCTCTCGCTCTCTCTCTCTCTCTCTCTCTCTCTCTCTCTCTCTCTCTCTCTCTCTCTCTCTCTCTCTCTCTCTCTCTCTCTTTCTCTCTCTCTCTCTCTCTCTCTCTCTCTGGGATGAGCTCTCTCTCTCTGTCTCTCTTTCACTCCCTGGGATGAACCCCCCCTCTCTCTCTTTCTCTCCCTAGGATGAGCTCTCTCTCTCTCTCTCTCTCTCTCTCTCTCTCTCTCTCTCTTTCTCTCCCCGAGCTAATTAGCTCCGTTACATGAAAACTTGCGCGTCCCCGGTTCTTTCTCGCCCTCCGCGAAACGGCACGTCGTTAGTTTCCCTTTTTTTTTCTCCCTCCTTTAGGTTTTATAACGCCGACTCTCATTTTATGCAGATATACCGTAGGAATAAAAAATTCAAATAGAAAAAATACGTTTCTTTGAATGGCATTCTCATCGAGATTTTTGCAAGTTATTTTTCATAAAGTATAGATCTTGCGGAAGATTTATGAAAATTTATGAAAATCATTTCCAGTTGCTATTCAAACTGGGAATCGGCAATTTAACAATGTTAAAAAAATCTGAAGTTTTTGGAATTTCTTTTAAAAATACAAAAGTCTTGGCGATTCTCAATCCTTTGTGTTTTTCTTTTTTTCTGATTAATTCTCGGTGTTGGAAAGTTTCGGGATCTCGATTTTCCAATTTCAAATACGCTTTACTTTTTATTTCTTTCATTTATTTATTTATTTCATTATTATCAGTTATTATTCATTTCGTTATTCCTTATTTTTTTCATTGTTCGATTCTTCCCATTAATTCATCCATAAACCGTTTAATATTTACTCTATTTCATGATGTTGAAGTTTGCATCGTTGCGGTGCAACGAAAATAAATTAAAAAAAATTGATTTTCTGTGTTATTTATGCTTTGCTCGTGCAAAGCATCTCAAGCATCTCAAGTCCTTCAGGAAGACCCCAGAAAATATTTTAACGATTTTTCACTTTGAAAATTTCTTAAGGAAAATCGATTTTATTAAGAAATCAACTATTTCCCTTGCATCTCAACGA
The DNA here is from genome assembly GCA_946863875.1 of Alloplasta piceator. NCBI lineage: Eukaryota > Metazoa > Arthropoda > Insecta > Hymenoptera > Ichneumonidae > Alloplasta > Alloplasta piceator. The sequence continues at coordinate 50,529,497 of OX333073.1, forward strand.
TGGAAATTTCAAAATCATATTATTTCAAGATCGAATGGCAATAGTTTGTTCCTAAAAAACTTGTATCTAATATCGTCGAACCTTTCTCAAGATTTTCCTAAATTATCTTCCATCTAGAAGAAACGTCATTATTGAAGAAACGTTACGTTCATTCCTTCAATACGACAATAAATAATAGTTCCAAGGAAAATTGCGCAAGGTACAGATTTGACAACAAGAATTTTCTCCGTCACTAAAAAATCGCACGTCGAACGTTTTTGTGATTTCTAAATTTGGAGTTTGCAATGAACTTTTTTTTTTGACAAATTTTAACGTTGATGCGGGAATTATAAAATCGTCTGCTTCTGCGAGATCCATTTCACAGGAAAAATACACCAAAATCACAAAGAGCGGCGCAATTTAAAAATAGCAGGTTTTTTTGTCGAGCCGCGTTCCCGTAAAATAGACTTGTTTGTTTTCTTAGCCAACTTACTGAAATTTTCGACAAAGTCACAGATCAAAAGCAGTACGCAAAGTTGAAAAACGGGAAAAATAGCATCTTTATGCATATGGGGCATTCCAAGTGAAATCAACGGGTTTCACTTGGAATGCCCCATATATTTTCCTCAGGAACATTTTTTCCTTGTTATTGTGGGCCCTGAAATAAAAATTCTCCGGTCGTTGCGAAGAATTCGCGTTGGCAAGTCCCTCCCTATTCTCCTATTTTTCATTGTCCGATAATTCCTCTCGCGGTTAACTAATCGAAATTAATTGACGTTTTTTTTTCACCTCGAATGTTTCAATCGTCGAAGCTTTTCACGTTTTCCCTCTCGCTCCATTTTAAATATGGATTTTTCTCGTATTTATTTATTATCGAGCGCGTGGCAAAATTGTTCATTCTCTTTCTCTCTCTCTCTCTCTCTCGGTCCTTCTCTGCATGTATTTTCCTCTCTCTCTTGGCGAAATGCGGAAATGACGTGTCGCGAAGCGTTCAACGAACGCGAAGTAGTCTCTACTCGTTAACCGATGATATCGCACACCGGGGGCGTCCCTTCTCTCACTGTGCGAAAGTTATATATCGAGTATTGAAATAAAAAACAAAATGGTGGAAAAATGAAAAAAAAAACGAGCCAACGATGAACGGGAGTATTCAGAACGAAAAACAGTGCTCTGGGGGTTGCGAGGACGTGATTGGACGTTCGGGGCGGAGAATGTAGTGCGGATTAAAAAAAATAAAAGCTCCAAATTGATATAAATGATAAAGCTATTTGCAGGAATCGTCCTTTAAATATAAAACCGGTATTGTTTGTGTGCGTGCGCGTGTTAATCCGATTAAGGAGGTTCCTCTGATGAACGGATTGAATATTGATAAACAGAGATTGATTGAAAGATCTGAATGCATTTATCAGTATCTAGATAGTCATCTCTTGAAATTTTGAGACCAAAGGATCCCTTGTTCGTGAGGAATGAATAAAAACAGATTTTCCTAATTAATATACGGTAAATGTCCCAATTATTGAACAGCTGAGGATCTGGGGATTGAATTCGGTGACAAAAAATATAAAATCAAGAATAAAAAACCATTGCTTTCATGTTCAAATAATACTTTGATATTTTTACTTTCGAAAAGTCACCCTTTAAATTATTTTTAAATGATTTAAATGATGAAAAGAATAACAATGTTAAGCATGCAAATGTCCCAATTATTGAACACTGGAAGTGCCTGTGTCCCTAATATGGAACAGGCATGTCCCAATTATCGAACACTCTCGAGAATTCTTTTTCCGTTCTGAAAATATTATTTTGGGTGCAATATTAAGAAATAAAAGCAAAATCAAACACTCAAATAATCTTTTATTAATCATGTAAAAATACAAAAATATATATTTAGTCTCTTTTGACAGGTTTTTGGTTCATTCGCATTTGGTTCATTTTTGCTTTTCAACTAGAACTTTATTTTATTTTTATCTTCAGCTTCCTCGTTTTTATGTTCCGTTTTTGTTTGATTCTGTCGTAGCTTTCTTGTTTTTCGACTAAAATATAGGAGAGCAAAAAATATTGAACATTACATTCGTATTTTTAGGTTACATTTAGGTTATATCCCCTTTTTACTTTTCTTTTTATGTTTATTGCACGAAACTACAAATAAAAAATATATATGACGATCTTAGTTATTATTAAAAGAATAAAGGTAAGTTTATTCAGGAACTTACAGTTTTTGTTTGAATAAATCCGATTCACACGATCTGTCACGCGTTAACTGTCTCGATGTTTTGATGGGTCTAATGACGCCATCTTGGAGAATTCGAATGTTCAATAATTGGGACACACTGCATTTTCTATGTCCCAATGATCCCAATTCCAATGATAATTATTTTTCAACAAATAATTAATTAAATTTTTTTTTTTTAATTGTTATTTGTAAGAAATTTTCTGAGGAACCTCAAACGCCTTTACTTTTTGAGATGCGATAGTTTTTGAATTTTTTATGCTCTTATGCGTGAAGGGGCGCGTCTTAGCAAAAACGATAAGCAGTTACCACGAGACGTCAAATCGGGTCACCTTTGCTGATTAAATAATTTTTTTCTCCATTAATTAAAGCTTTTTTTTTGCACAGGTAAGGTAACATTTCGATAGCCAAAAGTTCCATATATGTAATTAAATTTTTACAAATAAGTAAATGAATGCAGGTGAATGAGAAATAATAAAAATACAAGATAGTGTTCAATAATTGGGACATTTACCTTAGGACTTTGTCGGTTTCAGTGTTTTGTTCCGTCGATGTACATCCAATTTGCAATTATTGGCAAACAGTTGGTAGGGCTTTATAAAGCCGATGAAGTATACTTATGAGATTTAGTAGTTATGAGTAGTTGTGAGATATTAACATGGGTTTCGGTTTGGGTTTCAATGTTTGTTCCGACTTTGTACCATTAAATTTGCAATGATTGGCAAACTGTTTTTGGAAAAAATGCGGAATTGATAAAGAAATATCAGAGGAACGTTCGTAGGGCTTTATAAAATCAATTGAGTATACTTATGAGATTCAGAATAATTTGTCTCGAATAATTTTCCAAATTCCTCAGAATTCCCAAATTAACATGACCTTTTGTGGCTTTCAATGTTTCTTCCGACTTTGCACCAGGGTTGCGAAATTTTTAATGAAAAAGTAATGCATTAACCATTACTTTTTTTAATGGCTAATGAAATTAAATGCTTAATGGAAATTATTTTCATTAACCATTAACTATTAAAATTTAATGAAAATGCAATTGCATTAAAAAAAAGTAATGCATTATATGCAACCCTGCCCATTACAATGTAGTGTGTAATAGAAAAAATCTCCATTACTCATTGCAATGTAATGTGTAATAGAAAAAATCTCAATTACCCATTGCAATGTAATGTGTAATAGAAAAAATTTCCATTATCCATTGCAATGTAATGTGTAATGGAAAAATATAGATGAATAAATTATTGCAATTTTGCATTACATTTTATTGACTTAGGACTTAGATTTTCACCTTAAATTCTAAAAATCATCTACATCATAATTCTAAAAATCTAAGTCCTAAGTCAATAAAATGTAATGCAAAACTGCAATAATTTATTCATCTATATTTTTCCATTCCCAAAATTACAATCAAAGTTTTGTCCATTACACATTAGATTGCAATGGTTAATGGAATTTTTTTCTATTACACACTACATTGTAATGGGCAGGGTTGCAAATAATGCATTACTTTTTTTAATGCAATTGCACTTTCATTAACCATTAATCATTGAATTTTAATGGTTAATGGTTAATGAAAATACAAATGCATTAAAAAAAGTAATGCATTATTTGCAACCCTACTTTGTACCATTAAATTTGTAATCATTGGCAAATACTTTTGGAAAAAAATTATAGAATTGACGAAGAAATATCCAAGGAATGTTTATAATATTATTGATCCGAAATTGCTGACTAATTGAGCTGATTAATTTGCACAATGAGGTTAATTTTCCTTTGACTTACTCGGATCCAGCTGATCCTGAAGCTGTTCGCTGACGTTTTAACATTTTTTTCGCATTCGGGATTTTACAATAACATTTTTTTCGGCTTTTAAAAACTAAAAGGGTGCCTCATCGTTGTCCCCGTGAAACGTCGAGTTGAGATGAGAAAAAAAATAATGGGAGATCGTCGATGGCAGACAGAGCAAACGCCAGAAGTGTTTACTTTGTCATAATGAATGCATCCCCGACATTGTTTACCCTGCAATAATGAATGCCAATGGGTCGAAGTTTCGCGATGGCGAACAAAAAATTGCTGCTCTCTTTTTTCCATCGTTTCTATACTTTCGTCCTCGCCGCTTCCATTATCTCTCTTGCTTTTCGTTTATAAAAAAAAAGTCCATCCACCCTTTTTTTTCTTTCTCTCTGTCGATTCACCTGTGCTTCAAAGTACGGGATATTCCAGTGAGGAGATTTTTTTTTTTTCGTTCCCAGCGAGTTTGGCAAACTCGAATTCGAGACAGAGCGTCGCTGTCATCGACATTTTCATTCTAGTTTCCATGGAAATGTCAATCGCCAAGCTTCGCTCCCGACGATTTTTTTCCCCTCCCTCATTTACCGTACTTTTTTCTTCGACCCTTTAAACCCTCGAGTTTCAACGACGAAACTTTTCAATGGCATCGTTATATTATTTGAAGGGTTGTACGAAAAAAGAGGGAAATTTTAAACAAGGGACGAAGGAAAAGCGAACTGGGAAACTTTATCGACGATTAGGGATGTTCCATTCCGATTCGATTCTCTAATAGATCGATTCTCTTGTCAAAAAAATCGATCTTTTGAATCGATTTTTTCCTCTCCGATCTTTGGGTGAATCGATTCTTGACTTTAAAAATCGAAAATTTGATTTTTCATTGAATTCATTATTCATTGAAGATTGGCAATTAAATAAAGATCGAAAAAAGTCTATGAAACATCAACGTCCAGGTTAAAAGAAAAAGGAGTATGTGAAAATGTGAAAACGTAAGAAAAAGAGTAAAAAAAATTAAAAGTTAAAGTATTGAAAACATGATCCAACGGAAAAAATAATCAAAAGTAAAAATATAACAAAATATCGTAAAACAATAGAAACTTGAGTAATAGAAAAAAGTCTGATGAGTTAAATATGTTCATAACATATTGAAGAATGTATTAAAAAGTGCAAATGTGTAAAAAAATCAAACTATGTTTAGCCAGAATATGAAAACTGCTTTACATTTGTTATTTGGCATTCATCATTTTGTATTAAAAATAAATTCATTTAATTTAATTCCTTAGCAAAAACTTAATAAACACTTACGTACCGTAAAACGGGGCTACTTTGACTTTGGGGGTTACTTTGTTGATTTTTGGGGCTACTTTGGACGAGCAGCAAAATACGGTAAAAACGTGTGCGCAGTGCACCCTCGTGACCTTGTGGGGCGGGAGGGGGTCTGGGGAGCGGGTAGAAGAGGAAAAAAAGAGGAAACCAGGTACACAGATTTGTGTAACAAGTCAAGATGTCCGAACAATCGATGATGCCATTCGCATGAAGGGAATAAAGAAGGGCAAGAAGAACGACTTCAACGTCTGTTACATCTGTAAGACTCGAATTTCAAGTCACAAATCCTACCCTAAGATCGAACTTTCAATGGAAATCAAGCTGGAACTCAAGATCGAACTTAAATTCCAACTTAAGATGAATCGTAAGTTGAACCAAAGTGCCATTATAAGTTCATACTTAAGTTCAAACTTTAGTGCGAACTTCAGATCGATCTTAAGTTCAAATTTAAATTTGGTTTGAAGTTCGAACTTAAGATCCGACTTGAGCTTAAACTTAAGTTTGATCGTACTTAAGTATTTTCACAACTAATTTAAAATAACACGGTTGAGGAAGGCGATGAAAGAAGTTTGATCGAATTCAAGTTCATGCTCAAGATGGATCTCAAGGTCAAACCTCAAACCCAATTTAAGTTTGAACTTAAGATCGATCTGATGTTCGCATTAAAGTTTGAACGTAAGTATAAACTTATAATGATACTTGAGTTCAAACTTAAGATTCATCTTAAATTTGAACTTGAGTTCGAACTAAAATTCAAATTTGAGTTCAATAGAAAGTTTCATCTCAAGTTTGATCTTAAGAACTTAAAATTCGGGCCTAAGTATTTGGTATTTTTATGTAAAATATTTCTTCGATAAAAATGACGAAATCATTGTCAAAAATCGTTGTTTCTCATTTAATTTCGTGTACAATGTATAGAATATTATTGTTTTTTAATCAAAGTTATGTCAAAGGTGCATTTACGATGTGGATCTTTGACATAAGTTGCATTTCAATGCCTCTCCAAAGTAGCTTCACACTCGGGGTTACTTTGCCTTTTTTTGTCTAAATATATTAAATTGTGAGGGTCTAGTGGGGCTTGCTATTGTTATACATATTATAGCTAAAGGACGCATTGTTCTGTTCGAGAAAAAAAATTAATTTTGGACGTTAAAAAAAAGTTACGACCAAAAAACTTCCGAAACACCAACAAAGTAGCCCCGTTTTATGGTAAGCTTTAATGAGCAATTAATTTTTTTTACGATTTTTAAAAATCGATTTCTACGAAATCGATTCTGTGGATTCGATTTTTCATGAAAATCGATTTTCTTGATTCGATTCAGAATCAATTGTTTTCAAAGAATCGAATATCCCTGTCAACGATTCTGTGGAATTTCATCGGTAAACGGAATTCCTGCAACTAACAATTTATGTATAGCGTTGAATATTGATAAGAGTGATAACGCTCATGAATACGGGAAAATCGATAAGAATTATTGTCCGTTGAGTTAAATTGGATTGATCAAAATCGACGTACACGTGTAGGTAAATAAATAACGCGAGACTTTCCGTCGGAAAATGTTATTTGCAAAAATAATGGCCATCGGGATTTTCCACCTAAAAATCAATAAAAGGCAATTTCCCTTGTCTCCTGTATTCCACATTATCTCAACGCTTTAAAAGCCCGCGGTTTATACGGATCTGCGTCCTGTATTATAAATCGTATTACGCAAATTGGTTTTATATTTAAATTGCTCGTTCGATACGAAATTTTCGCGCAACGAGGTCACTCTGTTTCGTCAGCGTTGCTATTCAATAGACAAGAGAAACGATGGGAAAACATGGTCGAGACAGGAGCAAAAAGAGCGAACGAATTTCGTACATTGGCAGCGAGGCTTGACGAAAAACAGGCGAAACAATGTGGCGCGATTTGTTTTGCTTCATCAGGCGTAGAACTCGCGGAAAAGTCGCGGAAAAGTCGCGCACTGAGGAAAAAGTTCAGTTAAATCAACTAAATCCATTTAGTTGATAAAAATTTAGTTAATTCAATATTAATTTGTTTGAAATAATGAAACTATAATTAATTCAACAAGTGGATTTGGTTAACCACAAGATATGAGGTAAACAAAATTATGTGGTCAATTTACAGATACAATTTAGTCCAATTTACACATTACTGAGTTGCCGTAAAGAAATATTTTGTTGATTTCTAGTTTATATCAACTAGATAAATGTAGCTGTAACAAGCGAAAATTTCGTATTTTCAATCAAACAATTTGTTTGGTACAAACGTTTTTTTATATTGCCAAATCAAATAAGTATATGTATTCAAAACAATCCATAATATTGTGTCTATCGCGAAATGGTTTTTTGAACCAGCGTATAATGATGAGAAATGAAAAAAATCATTTGGTTGTCCATATTTCACAACAAAGAAACGATTTTGTTGTACGAAATTTAATTTTGTTGAAATACAAAATTATTCATTTGAATACTACGAACAATAATTTGATCACTGAGAAAAAAGTTCAGTTGAATCAACTTGATCCATTTAGTTGATAAAAATTTAGTTGATTCGAGATTAATTTGTTTGAAATAATGAAACTATAATTAAATCAACAAATGGATTTGGTTAACCATAAGATATGAGGTGAACGAAATTATTTGGTCAATTTATAGGTACAATTTAGTTCAATTTATTTATTTATTTATTTGTTTAGTCCATTTATTTAGTCCATATCATTATTTTTTCGACACACCGTACCATTCATATACCACGAAAGTTGAGAAAGTTCGTAAGCAGTCCGTAGCTCAGTAGGTAGCGTGTTAGGTCGTCAAGTAGGATAGGTAGGTAGGGTCGCAGGTTCGAATCCCCGTTGGAGAGAGCGTTGAATTAGATCGGACGATTCGCGCAAATACTATTTTTTTTATGTCGCTCAATTTGAGGCTGATAAAATATGCATTTTGAATTATTTTTCAAATACTACATATTTTTTATAATATGTTTAGCCATAATTAATTTCAGGATTAAAAATTTAATTGCACCAACTAAATATATTATTTGTTCGACAAAATATTGGTTCATTGAAACAATCGGATAATTGCGTGAACCAAATATTTAATCCATTTATCACATTATTTATGTAAAAGCGCGGAAAATTTAATTGCCCCAACTAAATATATTATTTGTTCGACAAAATATTCGTTCATTGAAATCAATCGGATAAGTGCGTGAACCAAATATTTAATCCATCCATCACATTATTTATATACTTGAAATAAATAATGGGTTGTATCAACTATTTATTTTGATACATAGAATATACATATATGGAATCAACTGATAATTAGTTAGCTCAATCGTTTATTTCTCTGTGTGGATTACATTTTTATTCGAAGTAGCAAATTTTTATTTGATTGAACTGAAACTTTGCCCATTCAAGCAACGATTTAACTAAAACTTCCACTGTATGTTTTGTTGAATTACCAAAATGATCGAGTTGAACGTCCGGAAACAAATATTTGGTTGAGTGAAACAAATTTTTGCATTTTCAACAAATTTTTTTTCTCAGTGCGGAAAAGTCGTGGAAAACCACAAGTTTGCGTGCGTTTTTCCGCGGATAAAAGATGGGAGATCGGTCGAAGGACCAAAAGAGGAAAGCTGAGATTGTCCGTGTGTGAACAACCCCGAAGAAAAGCACAGTCAATCCAGGTCACACCTAATCGCGGGAAAAGTGTTTTAGGATCATTGGTTTGGAAAATTGGAATCACGCCAGGAAAAGAGACGCGGAAGAGCTCGTTTATTTTACGGGGCGACCCCATGACGTCCTTCTTGCTCCCCCATTGCGAATTTCTTATCTGGAGCTATTACGGATACACGAAAAAGATGCTTGCTGAAAGGGAGAGAGGAAAATGTTTTTCCGCTTTTAAGTCCGGAGGAGCAAAGGGCGGGAAAACAAGGGGATGAGGGACACCTGCATCGAAGGCTGGTTTTTCTCACACCCTCGAACGGAAAAAGGTCTTGAAGGTTTTTCGCAGGGTGATGACCTTGACCTTGAAGGGAGGGTGGGTTGTGGAAAATTTGATCGTGAGATCGATCAAAAAGCTCCCTGGTTTTTGTTATTTCAAGCTAAACAGAAAATTATGCATGCAAAAACACGAGGGATGAAAATATCTATGCATATATGTGCGAATATATGTGTAATATTTGCTAGGGTGGGCCTTATTTTTATGATTTTGAAGTTTGCATCGTTGCAATGCAACGAAAATAATTTTTTTAAATTCATTTTTGATGAGATTTACATTTTGCATTTGCTTTTAAAATGCTAAATCCTTAATAGAGGTACAAAAGTATGTTTTAGTGATTTTTAATTCAAAAATTTCTTTGGAAGAATGCATTCCAACGATGCAAACGTCAGAATCATTTTTTTTGGGCTGTTGGCAAATATCAATTAAGGGGTTACATTTTGAGTTAAAAAGCATATTTGCTCTACTTTATTTATGCACTGAGAAAACAGTTTATTTATTGTTAAGAAATATATTTAGTTGGCACTTTTATTTGAATATTGCTTGACTGTTAAAAAATTTGTTAGTCGTTAAAAAATATTTTATTTGTGTTAAAATAATTTATGAACTGCTTAAAAATATTAATTTACTTTATTAACTGTTAACAAATAATTGATTTCGCTATATTCAACTTTACATTTGTTAACAGTTAACAAATCCTGGTAAATTTTTTTCTCAGTTCATGTTTGAAGGAAGGATTTTGAAAAAAGTTAAAATTTGAATTTTTGGGAAAGTTGTATGCAAAACAGTACATTTTTTGGTACAATTTACATTATGTTCAGCCGCATAAAATTAGTTGTAATAAAAAAATAATTTCCTGGGTGGTTTAGCCTAATGATGGAAATTTTTAAAGGCTCTCCTAGAAAAGATTTAATGTAATATTGAGGGCAGAATATTGTGAACCTGAATCTTGCAGAATTTTGCATAATTAGACAGAAAAATCGACAAATTCATTCCTTAAATGCAAAATTAAAAGACGTCGATAATATTTGATAGTTAAGGATGTTGAGTCCCAAATCGCAAATGATGAGAAAATTCTGAAAATTTGGTATGTTTTTGGATGAATTATTTAAGAGGTTGTGTAAAAATTTCACGACGATTAGGAAGCTCGTTATCGAACAATTAACATTACAAAATTAAATTAAATTAAATGTAGTCTTATGGAAACTGATATAACTTTGCGATAAGTTTTTTTTGTTGACCTCTCAATTTTTCAATATCCGCACTATATTGAAAGCAACGGAAACAAAACGAAGTTTATTGACAAATATTTTTTTTAGTTGCTTAAAAAATTGTTCTTAAAAAAATGTTAATATTTAAATAACGAGCTTCCTAATCGTCGTGAAATTTTTACACGACCTCTCAAATACTTCATACAAAAACATACCGAATTTTCAGAATTTCCTCATCATTTTTCATTTTAAACCTTAAGGAGGTTGAAGTAATGATGATAGAATTCTGAAAATTTAATATGTTTTTACATGAAGTATTCAGGAGGTCGTGTAAAAATTTCACGACGATTAAGAAGCTATTTATTGAACAATTAACATTAAAAGATTTCATAGGGACTCAGCATCCTTAATTCTTAATTACATTATTTTTTGAAAAATTGTGTAAGTATTGGGGGGTCCATTAATTGTTCTTTAAAAGTTACATCTGTAAATTTCGTCGTTCAGCTGAATTTTCGGAATTTCAAGTAAATGTCCGGAAAATGCCTCGCGATAGTTAAAATTAAAATAAATAAATATCAAATGATAAAGTAAATAAATAAAAATAAATAAATTCAACATGATAAAAAAAGAGCCTAGAATTGTCAAAAAATCCCGTCTAATTCAAATGGAAAACGGAAGATGCTTGCAGGCACGGTTTCCCGTAGGATTTTAAAATGGTTTGCCAAAATTTTGCACAGTTTGGTAACAAAAATTTTTTTTAGTGCCAATCTGAAGGGTCTCATCGTTAAAATTCGCCGATATCCCGATTAAGGCCCATCCCTAATGTATACGTTTCTAAGGGATGAAGTTGAAGCGTGGATGAAAATTTATCGTTGCAACGGTGGTAGACGGTGTCCGAAATAATTGGTACGCGCCCGTATAACGAAATTGGAATCTCGCCAACTACGAGACAAGGTTCGTCTTCTCTATGTCCTCCACGTGTGTATTAATCTCTTCTGGTTGACTCCGCGACACCCATTTCTCCTCTCTCTCTCTCTCTCTCTCTCTCTCTCTCTCTCTCTCTCTCTCCCTCCCTCCCTCTCTCTCTCTCTCTCTCTCTCTCTCCCTCTCCCCCCCCCCTCGTCTCTCCTCTCTTCCTCACGTTATACCGACTTTACCAGACGACACGCGTTGAATCGAATAAGGTTTATACCGTGTCTATATATACATAGAATATAAGCTTCACGGAGCTTACCACGAAAATTGAAACTTTGTGGATTAGTGTCGAAGCCGACTTGCCAGTATCCATATCCTGCATATATATATAGATAAATTCACTTGCCGAGATAACTTCGAATAAAAAAAAAATCCTGGTGACTTTTTGATACCAGATTATTCTTAATTATTGCTCGAAATCCGATCATTGAAAATAATCGCATATTTTTTTAATTTTGAAAATTTAATTTTTCATGAGACTGTCAAAAAAATGCAGTTTGTCTCGTTGAAAGTCTACGAAAATAGATTTTTTTTTTGAAAATTTATCTCATCTCTCCTAGAATGACTTTTCTAAGTGAACAATTGTTTTGTTGTTTTGCAGGATCTCAATTAGGATCTGAAGGACTCGATGTGCAGAAATATTGTAAGTAGTACAAAAAATTATTTTTTAAATTTATTTTTAGAGACAATAAAATTGTAATAAGATTGGAAGTTCTTCGAGGATTCAACAAAAATTTTCTGGGGTCCTTTGGTCAGTTTTAAGGAAAAAACTGTCTTGTCAAGGAGGTGAAATCAATGAAAATGGGACTTAATCGTTCGGACAAAAATCGCTGTCATTTCGACTTCATAATTATACATAATTATTCTGACGGTTAATTATTTTGAATGTTTTTCACTCGAGTGATTCTCGCATCCCTAATATGGGGCCTCGTGTCTCCACATCGACAAAGTGTCCGTTTCCAAGCGTGAACCTAAAATGTTTTTTTTTTACGAAGTCTCTCTTGCGTTAAGGTATTTTTTTTACTTCAGAAGGCCAAGAAGAGCATTTTTTTGAGATTTTTTTTTAGCTCCTTTATCAGATATGACTATAAAACTTTTATTACAACATTGTTTCATCCTTCGAAAGTACAAAACAAACATTTATTTTTTATTTCGATTCATTGAATAAATTATAGAAGGCGCCAAAGTCGAAAATGTCTTTTCCCATGGTTGACAGTTAATCTCAGGATTGGCAAGTCTGAAACAAAAAACTAAGAAAGCATTTTAAAGAGAAAGGTCTTTTTTAAAAAATGGCGGACAAGACATTTTCGACTTTGGCGCCTTATATAAACTATTCAAAGAATCGAAATAAAATATAAATTTTGGTTTTGTACTTTCGAAGGATGAAACAATGTTGTAATTAGGGTTGCAAATAATGCATTAGAAAAATAATTGAATTAGCACTCGAATTAATTTTTTTCTAATTTGCTAATTCTAAAAACTCGGATTAAAAATAATTTTTTAATTTCTAATCCCGCCATGAGGATTAAAAAATGATTTTAAAAAGTTTTAATCCAGACCACTTCATTAAAAAGTAATTATTTAATTTTTAATTCAGACATTGGGATTAAAAAATAATTATTTAATTTTTAATCCCGACATTGGGATTAAAAAATAATTTTTTTAAATTTTTGATCCCAACATTTGGATTAAAAAATAATGTTTCAATTTTTAATCCCAACATTGGGATGAAATAATAATTTTTTAATTTTTCATTTCAACATTGGGATTAAAAAATAATTTTTTAATTTTTAATCCCAACATTGGGATTAAAAAATATTTTTTTTTATTTTTAATCCCAACATTAGGATTAAAAAATAGTTTTTTTATTTTTAATCTCAACATTTGGATTAAAAATTAAAAATTCAATTTTTAATTAAAAAATTCGAAACCCTGGTCGTAATAATAGTTTTATAGTCAAATCTGATAGAAACGCTGAGAAAAAAAATCTTGAAAATTTGCTGAAACGAAAATATTGTCTACCGGAGCGAAATATTCAGTCTATTTTAATGATTTTCCCGTTGGTGTAAGATAGAGGAGAGGAAAAGCGTGGAACAATGAGGGATCGAGGGAAAAAAAATAAGAATGAGAATTAAAGAGCCAAGTGCATAATATGTATGCGAGGAAATGCACGAAAGACAGCGCCGGTCTCGGCATGCTAAATTAATTTAAAAAATGAGTTATCATATTTCCGACGAGGTGTGCTCCTGCGACGCGCGCGCGCGCGCGCGCACACACACGCACACACACACACACACACACACACACACACACACACACACACACACACACACACACACACACACTTTTTTCTGCTGTGTGTGCTACGATGCATCTCGCGAGTTGCAAACGCAGCGAAGCGCACATTAATATAATGAACTCCGTTATCCCGACGTGAATGAGATACCCAAAAAAAAATATAATTTTTTCTCTTATTTTACGAAAAAAAAGTCTCATTCTATTTTTGCTTGTAGGCCTGACGTATGCAGCGCTAAAAATGCGATTCTGGAAATAATTAATCCAGCAGGGATAACAATGGAAATAAATAAAAATATTACTCATCGTTTATGAGTACTTTGAGTTTATACAATAATTTTTATTTCACTGCATTTTTGGGACAATTGTTAATGAATGACGTTATTAAGAGCATTGAAAAAAGTGGCTTCACGGTCGGCATCGTATCTTCTCGAAATGTTGATCGATCGGAAAAATTCGAAATAAATCTTGTAATATAAACTTGTTGTTGAAGTCTATCGAAACAAATTTTTCGAATTTCGAAAAATCAAACAATTTGTGGCACTTTTAAAAAATTCATGCGTTTTGCGTAAAAAGTTTTACGATTCAATTATTTATAAAAAATGTGCGAGAATCAAAATATCGAAAATTCGGCTCGATGGACTATGGAGAAAACGAATTAAAATTATTGTTCCATGCAGCTTACATTTAAAAAAAAATCGATTTTTTAAAAACTGCATACGAAAAAGCCTCAACGGATTATTTTTATTTTTTTTAATTTTTTTTATGTATTTATTTATATTTATCTTTGACGTGCAATTTACTGCGAATATATTCATTTTTGTTGTGTGGTTAGTGACAATACGGAGTGTCTAGCGCAAACTCCGCGGTCGTGGAAAATCTAAGCAAGTTCCACTCTGCGGTGTTCGACGCCATTTCGAAACTGTCTCTCTCTTATTCTCGTGTATTCGTCGGCTAAACTTTGTTGGAAAAGGGAATTGTTTTGAGGGCTGTAAGAGTGTGTCTATATATATATATATATATATGTGTGGGTGTTTTGCGGATTTGGTTTGGCGGCAGGATTCGTAGAGAGGGAGAGAGAGACAGAGAGAGGGAGAGAGAGAGAGAGAGAGAGAGAGAGAGAGAGAGAGAGAGAGAGAGAGAGAGAGAAAGAGAGAGAGAGAGAGAGGCAGAGAGAGAGAGAGAAAGACAGGGAGAGAGAGATTTCTGAAGCAACATTAACTCTCGGCGCTGAATGCGAGAGTACCACACTTGTCGTTTATAATTTAATTCTACTAATACCAAAAGAGAGAGAGTAAGAGAGAGAGAGAGTCAACCAACCGGGAAACGGATTGGACTGTCGCGGTCTCGACGCACACCGCACACGACGTTCTCACGTCCTCGAATTTCACCCACGCACATGAATAATTTAATCGTCGAAACTTCGCTAATTAATTCAACGAAAATAATCCACGCTCGTCCCGCGTAAACCCTTAAATAAGCCTTTACACGCTCGAGATTCGCTAATTGCATCGCAACGACAATTTATATTCAAAACTTCACGTTCTGTCGTGGATGAAATTTTTTTTTATCAGCGTTTTTTTTTTCTATCTCTAGGTGAGATCACTTTTGGTCCAGTAGGTGAAACTGGAGCGTTGGTCTCTTCCAGTCGTAACTCCCTCGTGCCGCCCCCCCCCCCCCCCCTCTATCTCTATCTCTAGTGAAAACCGGAAGCGAACAATGGGTCAACCGCCCCTGGGGAAATTACGCGGTTTCGTATTTTCCGGTGTGGCCAACAATTCTCTCTCTCTCTCTCTCTCTCTCTCACGTGCGCGCGCGCTCTCTCTCTCTCGCTCTCTCTCTTGCGCTCTCTCTCTCTCTCTCTCTCGCGCGCGCGCTCTCTCTCTCTCCGGCGAGATCCTAATCCTCTCCCGTCGGCTTTATTAGAGAGGAAGCCGCGGGGTATGCACGTTCGACTCTTCATCTCTCCCTCCCCCCTCTCTTCGTCCCCCGCGCAACATCGGCTTAATACTCATAAGCGCATATCGCCGCGGTAAACATATATGGCTGATCCCGGGCCCTCTGCCTCTGCTCGGTAATTCGAGATTCCGGCCATTTCCCAAATTCATCCTTCTCGCTTTTGGCCAACGCACATACACACACATGCGGAACACAAACGCATGCGCCCAAAAACGTCGCTCGCTATATACTGCATAAATAATCTTCCCACGCGTGGTTAATTTACGATCGAACTGTTAACGCTCCATCGTCGTTCCTCATCCGTGTACCTCGTTCGTCAGACTAGCTCAATTAATAATTTCCCTCTGTAAAATTCATGCCCGGCGCACGCGGCTCCGAAAAAGTATCGCATAATCGTACTAGCCCCCCGAGTATAAATAGCTGACATTTTTATTCGTAATCGCGTGTGTTTGACTCTCGAACCGACGTTTGATCGCGTAAATTGCACGTTCGAACGGATCTTTTTTTTTTAATCATTGCAAGTAAAACGAGAAAATCAGAGCTGGGCAAAGTACTAAAAAGTACTTCAAGTACGAAGTACCGTAAGTACTTCAAGTACGAAGTACCGTAAGTACTTCAAGTACGAAGTACCGTAAGTACTTCAAGTACGAAGTACCGTAAGTACTTCAAGTACGAAGTACCGTAAGTACTTCAAGTACGAAGTACCGTAAGTACTTCAAGTACGAAGTACCGTAAGTATTTCAAGTACGAAGTACCGTAAGTATTTCAAGTACGAAGTACCGTAAGTACTTGAAGTACTGCGTAGTTGTTACTTAAAGTACTTAAGACTTAAAGTACTTGAAGGACAAGTACTTGAAAAATCAATACAAAGTATCAAGTACTTTTCAAGTTTTCAGGTATATATCTCGTAAGTTCTAGTACTTACATTTGATTTCTTATTCTTATTTGATTTTTATTCGAGTACTTTTTGTATCAAAACATATTTTCAACTTGTGCAATGCACTGAGATCAGGCTGCTTAATCTGCCTAATTTAGGCAGATTGGAACAGATGTATTTGTACAAAGAATTGAAAGTAATTCAAAAATAACATTGACCAGAGTTGGGCAAAGTACCAGAATGTACTTCAAGTACAAAGTACCGGCAGTACTTTAAGTACTACGTACTTATTGGCTTATTGCTCGAAGTAATTGATATTTAAACAAGTACAAGTTTATGAAGTACAAGTCCTTGAAAAATCAAGTACCAAGTATCAAGTACTTTTTCAAGTTTTCAGGTATGTCCCGTAAGTTCTAGTACTTACATTTCATTTCGCATTCTCATTTGATTTTTATTTGAGTACTTTTTTTAGTACTTTCGAGTACAAAGCTTTGTACATGTAACCATCAGCAGAAGACATTCAAAAGTACTTGAAAAAGTACTTGGAGTACAGAAAAGTATTTGAAATTTTAAGTACAATACTTGAAGTACAGGCCAAGTAATCGAAAGTTTAGATACTTTTCTGTACTTCAAGTACTTTTTCAAGTACAAGTATAAAGTACTCTTGAATGTGTATTGCCGATGGTTGCATTTACAACTTTGCGTGTGCCTTTGAATATTCAATTGAAAATAATATTTCGTGACGTATGGACATACGTCATTTGAAGTACTTTTTAAGTATGTACTTCAGATACTGCCCAGCTCTGTTCAAAAGCTTTGTACATGCAACCATCAGCAAGACATATTCAAGAATACTTGATACTTGTATACTTAAAAAAGTTCTTGAAGTACGTAAAAGTATTTGAAATTTTAAGCACAATACTCGAAGTACTTTTTGAGTACTTGAAAATTCAAGTAAAATACTTGAAGTACTTTTTAAGTACTTAAAAATTCAAGTACAATACTTACTAGTACTAGTACTTTACAAGTACTTAAAGTACTTTCCAGGTACTTAAAGTACTATTTAAGTACTTGAAAATTTAAGTAAAATACTTAAAGTACTTTTAAGTACTTGAAAATTTAAGTAAAATACTTAAAGTACATTTTAAGTACTTGAAAATTTAGGTAAAATACTTAAAATACTTTTTAAGTACTTGCAAATTTAAGTAAAATACTTGAAGTACTCTTCAAGTACTTAAAAATTTAAGTACAATACTTTTTAGTACTAGTAAGTACTTACTAATGCTGGAAGTACTTTCCAAGTACTTTTTCAGTACTTGAAAACTTAAATAAAATACTTGAAGTACTTTTTAAGTACTTGAAAATTTAGGTAAAATACTTAAAGTACTTTTTAAGTACTTAAAAATTCAAGTACAATACTTACTAGTACTAGTAATTACCTGATACTTGAAGTACTTTACAAGTACTTAAAGTACTTTCCAGGTACTTGAAGTACTTTTTAAGTACTTGAAAATTTAAGTAAGATACTTTAAGTACTTTTCAAGTACTTGAAAATTTAAGTAAAATACTTAAGGTACTTTTTAAGTACTTAAAAATTTAAGTACAATACTTGCTAGTACTAGTAAGTACTTACTAATGCTGGAAGTACTTTCCAAGTACTTCAAGTACTTCAAGTACGTCGCAAGTACCGGGTACTTCGAGTACTGCCCAGCTCTGGAGAAAATAGTTTTTTTTTGCATCCTTTCATGCGTTATCGCGCTGGTATTATACGTGAGAAAAAAATCGCGATACCACGAACGAGGCTTCGTGCTCGCGCACGATATCTCTCCGATATTACAACGGTGTAAAGGAGCCTCGATCGAGCGGGTTTGCCGTTGGCAAGCTCCTCTCTTTCTCTCACTCTTTCTGGGCAACTCTCGATCGTTGTTCCACGCGAGAAGAAGCCCAGTGAGATCGAGAGAGTAAAAAATCCTTATGAAGGAAGGACAGAGGGATAGAGGGAGGCATAAGGAATGCCCGGGCAAAGAGGTGCAAGAAAACGACGAATACGACGATTATTACAGCGAATAAGGCCGTGGATAAATCGAGATTAAGAGAAATAAAAAAAAAAATTGAGAAAAAAAAGGGGAGCGCGAATATGCAACGAGGCAAGCGAAATGCGTGGAAGAGGCGGGTATCGAATAAACGGTACACCACACTTATCAGGAATACACGTTTGAGCGAGAGAGAAAAAGAGGATATCGGCTGAAGACAGAGCGAGAGGGAAGCTTCGATTGGGAATCTCACTCTCGCGAAAAGCTCTTCGAGTAATCCCTGCTTGCGTGGCTTTCTTTCTCTCTCGTTTCTCCGGTGGATATTCACCTGCTGTTGCCCCATGTTACAAGCTTACATGTTCCTACCGTCGATACTTATATACTCCGATAACGCGTCCTCGTTTTATATTCCTCACTTTTTACTCTCAATATTCCTCTTCACTCGCGTTAACCGATGAAAAACATCCTCCTCGCATCCATATGTTCTTCTTCTTCTTTGATTTCAAACATTACATCATCGTATTTCATGAATTTCCGATGCAAAGGAAAAGAACAATCGCAGTAAAAAATTAAGTCTCATTATTGAAGGTTTAAGGGGACCAAATCAGCGTGGAAAGGCCAATTTTTAAACATGAATATAAATGTTCGTTGATTAGGTGTAAAACTTATCAAGAGAGTTGTAAATAATGCATTGCTGCATTCATTACCCATTACACTGCATAATGTGAAATGGACAAGTGTACCATTACAAAATACAAGAGTAATGTGTAATGTGGATGTGTAATGTAATGTGTAATGTGGAATGCGTGTACAATTTCAAATAAAAAAGTAATGTGTAATGTGTAATGTGATGCATGTGCCATTGCAAATAAAAAAAAGTAATTTGTAGTGAAGAATATTCCATTACAAATTAGTGTCTTTCTACGTAAATTTGGTACTATTAATTTTGGTACTATTAATTTGGTAATATTAATTGTAATTTGTAATGGAGCACTCATTCATTACACGTTATTTTTTTTATTTGTAATAGCGTGCAACCATTATACATCACATTTATTATTTGTAATGGAACATGCATACATTACACATTACATTTTTTCATCTGTAATGGAACACGCATTCATTACACATTATCATTTTCTTTTGTAATGGAACATTCATTCATTACTCGTTACTTTTGTAATGTGTAATGGAAAACTGATCCAATACATTTTGTAAAGTAATGGGCAGTGTATTACTTTTACATCACTATTTTCACAACTCTGCTGATCAATGATCCATCATTTGATTTGATTACATTTCTTTTGTGATTCCACGTTTGAAGGCAAAGTAATTACTCTGTACTCTCAAAAATTTATTCCAAATCGATTACATTTCGCAGAAATGACTCTAAAACGTATTTTCCCCATTCTATATGAATTCGAGGGGACATCGATGAAAACGAAGACCGGGAAAAGTAGAATCTTTTGGAATACTTACCGAAAGTACACGCCGTAAGCGGCCAAGATAAATTCGGCGATAGAGAGGAGAAAAAAGATAGAAAAGAGAGCGCGCCGATCGTGGGAAAAGCGAAGAGTTTGAAGACCCGACTGAATCTTCCCTTCCTTGGCCTCGCCATTCGTCTCTTGAAAACTTTTCGCAAGCACACTACTAACCGTGTATTCACAGTCATATATATACATATATATGTGTACAGTCGTCTGCTTCCTCTTCTATATAAACCGGGAAACCGACGATTCCGCAATTGCCCAAGTCGTAGCAGTGCGGATTCGAACGCGCGCCCCACGAGTCGAAAAGAAGGGAAAAGAAGAAGCATCCTCTCTTTCATCCGGTGTGCGGTATACCCAGTTGAAAATGGATTGGAAAACGTTTTTGACCAAGTTCCGTTACGTTTTCCTCCGACCATTCCCCCTCTCTGCTTCTCTTTCTCGCTCTTCCCTTCCTCTCAATTTCTCATTCAACAACAGCCAGACCAAAGTCATCGGACTAGGACAGAATCCAAGTCTCTTTCACTAGCTTCGAGACTTATTCGGGTTCACTTCTTGATAATACGGTTTTATCGCGAGGTTAAGGAGGAATGAGGAGGAGAACATTGTACGGCGATGCTCCAAGGTCTGGTGAGATCTCCTCCCGAAATTCTATGGCTTTTAATTCTCAACAGAAAGATGATCTCACTCCTGAGAGATCAGATTCACCGACCCCCTATTTTCTTCCTGTTGGTATTTTCACCACACTGACGTGAGAAAAAACGTTCAGTTGAATCAACTAAATCCATTTAGTTGATAAAAATTTAGTCGATTCAATATTAATTTGTTTGAAATAATGAAACTATAATTAATTCAACAAGTGGATTTGGTTAACCATAAGATATGAGGTGAACAAAATTATGTGGTCAATTTACAGATACAATTTAGTCCAATTTACACATTACTGAGTTGCCGTAAAGAAATATTTTGTTGATTTCTAGTTTATATCAACTAGATAAATGTAGCTGTAACAAGCGAAAATTTCGTATTTTCAATCAAACAATTTGTTTGGTACAAACATTTTTTATATTGCCAAATCAAATAAGTATATGTATTCAAAACAATCCATAACATTGTGTCTATCGCGAAATGTTTTTTTGAACCAGCGTATAATGATGAGAAATGAAAAAAAAATCATTTGGTTGTCCATATTTCACAACAAAGAAACGATTTTGTTGTACGAAATTTAATTTTGTTGAAATACAAAATTATTCATATGAATACTATGAACAATAATTTGATCACTGAGAAAAAAGTTCAGTTGAATCAACTTGATCCATTTAGTTGATAAAAATTTAGTTGATTCGATATTAATTTGTTTGAAATAATGAAACTATAATTAAATCAACATATGGATTTGGTTAACCATAAGATATGAGGTGAACGAAATTATGTGGTCAATTTACAGTAACAATTTATTCCAATTTATTTATTTATTTATTTGTTTAGTCCATTTATTTAGTCCATATCATTATTTTTTTGACACAACGTACCATTCATATACCACAAAAGTTGAGAAAGTTCGTAAGCAGTCCGTAGCTCAGTAGGTAGCGTGTTGGGTCGTCAAGTAGGATAGGTAGGTAGGGTCGCAGGTTCGAATCCCCGTTGGAGAGTGCGTTGAATTAGATCGGACATTTCGCGCAAATACTATTTTTTTTTATGTCGCTCATTTTGAGGCTGATAAAATATGCATTTTGAATTATTTTTCAAATACTACATATTTTTTATAATATGTTTAGCCATAATTAATTTCAGGATTAAAAATTTAATTGCACCAACTAAATATATTATTTGTTCGACAAAATATTGGTTCATTGAAACAATCGGCTAATTGCGTGATCCAAATATTTAATCCATTTATCACATTATTTATATAATAGCGCCGAAAATTTAATTGCGCCAACTAAATATATTATTTGTTCGACAAAATATTCGTTCATTGAAATCAATCGGATAAGTGCGTGAACCAAATATTTAATCCATCCATCACATTATTTATATACTTGAAATAAATAATGGGTTGTATCAACTATTTATTTTGATACATAGAATATACATATATGGCATCAACTGATAATTAGGCAGCTCAATCGTTTATTTCTCTGTGTGGATTACATTTTTATTCGAAGTAACAAATTTTTATTTGATTGAACTGAAACTTTGCCCATTCGAGCAACGATTCAACTAAAACTTCCACTGTATATTTTGTTGAATTACCAAAATGATCGAGTTGAACGTCCGGAAACAAATATTTGGTTGAGTGAAACAAATTTTTGCATTTTCAACAAAAAATTTTTTTCAGTGCTTAATCGCTGATGAAGAAAAACCGTGATACACCGTCCATTATTTCGGAAACTACGTACACTGCGACCTCGATAATCGGAATTGTGCGGGACTGACTCTTGCGAGAAGCGGGGTTGCGCACATTGCACAGAACCGTCTCTGCGCCGCTGGTGGCTGACGGCGGCCTGACGCGATTGGCTTGGCGCTTCTCCCACTACGCCGCAATTGCAAAGATCGAGGTTCCGAGAATCGAGGTCGCAGTGTACTTGAATCTCGTATCGCAAGGTCATCGTTAAAGTACGGGCCTTTTGACTTGACGTCGGTATTGAGTCACGTTGGAGGAGAGTGGGAAAGCTATATAAAGTTGTATTATAGATTCTATCGGCGAATGTTATATTCACGATTGGATGGCTGTTTGGCCATCTGCCATGGTCTCCCTTTCTCTCTCCTACTTACGCCAACACCGGAAGACCAGCTCATGGGCAATGACTATCGAATTATTCGACCTCTTCCATTGTCAGATCTCTCAAATCTCCTCCCATCGTTCCTTGCGTATATATTCAAACGATATACTTGTTTCGACATTTCTTCTTTCCGGCGCCACCGACGAGATTACTTTGTACAGAATAATCGAGGCATGAATGTTGTACATTGTTCATGGTTCCCACGAAAACACGACTACCGTAATCACAGAGTGAACTTTCACGTGGCATCGGATACTCTATAATTAAGATCTTCAATTTCCAATCCATCATGTAACCTGCATCGTGTTTCGTAAACGTTTTTGTCTGTTTACAGTGTCCTTTACTAAAATTTGAAAATGTAATATCTGTTTGGTGTCTATCACAAGCATTCACCTCAGAATCAAATAATACTGCCATATTTCATTCTGGAGAACAGTTGATCAGGGGTGCGACTCTTTTGACGTTTACTGCGTTGGCTTTCAAATAGAAGCTTGATGACGTTCAAGCTCAAAAAAACTATTCAAGACCAGGGTTGCGAAATTTGTAACCCAAAAGTAATGCATTATTCATTACTTTTAGAATGTGTAATGAAAAAAATTTCCATTACCCATTAAAATGTAGTGTGTAATAAAAAAATTGTTATTACCCATTACAATGTAGCGTTCAATGGGTAATTTCCATTACCCATTGAAATGTAGTGTGTAATGGAAAAAAATTTCATTACCCATTACAATATAGTGTGTAATGGAAAAAATTTCCATTACCCATTAAAGTGTCGTGCGTAATGGAAAAAATGGTCATTACCAATTACAATGTAGTGGGTAATGGAAAACATTTGCATTGCCCATTACAATGTAGTGTGTAATGGAACGAAATTTCCATTACCCATTGCAATGTAATGTGTAATGGACAAAACTTTGATTGCAATTTTGGGAATGAAAAAATATAGATGAATAAATTATTGCAATTTCGCATTACATTTTATTTATCTATATTTTAAAAAGTATTTAATATTATAGATGCTTTTTAGGATTTAAGGTACCCAAAAATCTAAGTTCCAAGTCAATAAAATGTAATGCAAAATTGCAATAATTTATTCATCTATATTTTTCCATTCCTAAAATTGCAATCAAAGTTTTGTTCATTATACATTACATTGCAATGGGTAATGGAATTTTTTTCTACATTATTATTTATAAATTACACACTACTAATGGGTCAATAAATTTTCTTCCATTGCACACTACATTATAATGAGTAATGAAAATTTTTTCCATTACACACTACATTATAATGGGTAATAGATTTTTTTTTATTACAGAGTACATTGTAATGGGTAATGGAATTTTTTTTCATTACACACTACATTGTAATGGGCAATGAAAATTTGTTCCATTACACACTACATTTTAATGGGTAATGGAAATTTTTTCCATTACACACTACATTGTAATGGGTAATAAAAATTTGTTCCATTACCCACTACATTTTAATGGGTAATGGAAATTTTTTCCACTACACACTACATTGTAATGAGTAATGAAAATAGCAGTACATTACAAAAAGTAATGCATTACTTGCAACGCTGGTCAAGACTATTTTTCTTGAATGAGGACAATCTTACCGTACAATCTTTGCTTCGTTATTTATGGACAGACATTAGATACTATTTTGAAAATTCAGCAGTAGTTAGGCTAAGGTGCAGCTTTTCAATCTCTTTAATTAGCTTCTTCTAAAGAACACATTAATCGCGAATTATCAACATTACAACATTAATCATCAACATTCCCTGACCTCATTTCTGTTGGCATATGAATCGGTCCTTCCTTCGCACAGTTGGATTGATATCGAACACTGCACAAACCTGTTTAGCAAGTAACATCGTATGCTGGATAATATTTTGCAATTTTCATTTGTGTTGCCTAGCTCAGACCTCAGCGATGGTATAATCCATACATCAACGGGCAAGCTTGTTTAGTTTCAGAATCCGACCTAATGCATCACATCTGAGAGCCGGAATATAATCCAGGAGTACCGTATAACGCTTTGTATATTATTATATACACAGTGTATGTTTATATACCGTTGTGTGTTTGTTAACGTTGTACAAGCGCCTGGGTTATGCTTCGCGGTACACGTCAACGAGAAATCATACATGACTATATGGTTAACGTGATGTGCACAGAGCGTAGAACCTCCGGGGCAACTATCCCACAATTCTAGCGGCTATAGTCAAGCTCGTCCCTCTTCGGGCTTCCAGACCTCCTGGCCTCCTTATCACTCGTCGTGTATGCGCCTATGTATCACCGCGATACCATATACACACATACATAGGATAAAGGATATTACAAACGCGAGTCTAGTCGGGAACCAGAAGCTCCAACATGCGCCCCATACGCTTTGCCCTTTCCGTTTGGAAGCCAAGGGGACCACTTGGCCGTCGGTGCAAGGGTACCTGCATCCTGATAACGAGTAGCACCGTTTTCTTTTTTCTATTTTTTGTCCTATACCAACCTTCCAGGCTCTATACGAACAAACTCAGCAAGAGAATCTCGCTCTCTTTGGTTATCTAGCCCTCCCTAAGGCCTCTCTATATTCCAAGTGCGCGAAAGATAGGGTTGGTAAGCTCCTTTCAACCAGCCCGTCGCACTGTGGTGGAAAAAGCCCGCTGCTGGTTGAAGGAGGCTTGTAGGAACAAGGGCTTTTTACTCTGGGAGGGAGCCAGTTGGAAGCCCTTCATCCCCGAGACACAACGATGATGTTCCAAATCGGAGATCAAAGTTCAATCGACTAAGGTGTCAAACGCAGTGTTAATGTTTATCCGCGAGAATTACGTTGTTGAGCAAAATTTTTCACTCTGTTCCATGCCTTTTTGACCCATTTCCTTTCAAATGGATTTCAATTAAAAAACAAGGGTTGTTATTGACACACTGAGAGAAAAAATTACTAGAACCAATGAAATAAAGTTTTGAAGGCAAAAAATCATTTTTTTCATTATTTGCCAAAACAAATTAGATTGGTTCCCTTATATATTTACTTGGTTCATTGTTTCAGTCAGTTCCAATAAACGAATTTCCTTGAATCTAACAATATGTTATCAATTATATGTAATATGTTGTTTGAATCGAGAACACATTTTGTCATTCAAAACATGCATGTCTTTTAATACAGGAAGCACTGAGAATAAAAATTTGTTGAATCAACGAATTAATTAGTCCAATCAACAGGAAAAATGACTGATTCAATTAAATTCGTGTTTATTAATTGTTGCTAAACATTTTATAAAAAATATATAGCCCTTGCCAAATAATTTAATATGCATAGTTTAGTGACCCCAAAAAGATATACATAGAAAAAAAAAGACAAATCTGCGCCAATTCTCCGATCTAATTTTCGAGATTCGAACTCTCGACCCTACCTACCATCATACCTATCCTACCTAACTACCTAAACATGCTACCTATTACGCTATCGACTACTACTATGCACTTGAAAAAAGTTATTGAGGTTGCAGGATTCGAATATAAGAAAACATTTAAAAAACCAGTTTTTAAGTTTTTAACAACTTATGTATACTATTGAAGTATACTATAGAAATAATAGTTCTTTGCTTGAAGGAAATAAAAATTTCATTATTCCAAACAAATATTCTATTGGAATAAAATAATGTGTTATTTATTTTACTACAGCTTCTTTTCAAATAATCACAATCAATTTTATATCTAATAAATATTGAAAATACTACATAAATATTTTTAGAAGTAAAATAATGATGCATTTATTGCAAAGAAATAATTTTGTTCGAAAAAAATAATTTCGTATTGAAGTCATTTTTTAGATCTAAATAATCTCATGTTTATGATGCCATAAATAATTTTCTTAAAAAAAAATAATTTCGTATTGAAATCGTTTTTTAGATTCAAATAATCATCATTTTAGATTCGAATAATCTAATGTTTATGATGCGATAAATGTAACTAATCTAACGAATATCAATTCAATCAAATCTATTTAAATAAAAATATTTTTTGAAGTAAAATAATAATGACTTTATTGCAAGAAAATAATTTTTTCGAAGAAAATAATTTTGTATTGAATTCGTTTTTTAGATTCAAATAATCTCGTGTTTATGATGCGATCAATGTAATTAATCCAATGAATACAAATTTAATCAAATCTATCATGCATTTAATTGTTACTATTAAATAAGAGTTTAATATAATGGAGTAATAGATTCGTGAAAATATTTTTTTAAATGAAGAGCGATTTTCTTGGTTCAACAAATAAATAATCGAATTAATACTTTCATTTAATAAGTAAATTCATGTTCTCAAATTCAGTAAATTTTTCTCTCAGTGTACGTTGTTGAGCAAAAAAGTTTTCGCTCTGTTCCATGCCTTTTTGACCCATTTCCTTTCAAATGAATTTCAATTCAAAAACAAGGGTTGTTATTGACGGAAGAAAGTACAGGACATCTTGACGATCTGGAACAGGGAAACATCAGGGAAGTTTTGTTTAATCTTTTATTTCACGTATCTTTTGCTCTGCGGAATACTTCTCAACTCGGTCGCTGTCTCTTGAATTTAATCAGACAGCGGTCTCGAGACAGCGGCGTCTCGATTTCACACGGAGGAAAGTACAAAGGCGTCTTCAGCGTCGACGAAACCGAAGCTTTGCTATCGCATAGTGATATGTACCCATAAGAAACTTGGCTAAATATCGTACTCATAACAGTTATGTAGAATATTTTCTATGCGTTCTTCTCTTCATCGACCCAGTTCTCATCGAAGCGTCTTTCATCTTCTTCGGCATCTTCTTCTTTTTCCTTTGTTTCTTCTTTCACTCTCGCGCTGAAGAAGATTCTCATGGGTTTCTTTCGAGCCAAGCCCAGAAGAAAAATGGAAAAAGAGCGCAAGAGGAAGAACAAGAAGAAGAGGAGGACAGAATAGCGCAAATTCCCTGGAGGAATTTAACGCATGGTCGACGAAGGTGTATCCTCGGTGGACTGGGAAAGAGGATATCAGTCGCACAGTGATATAGCTATCACTTACTTTCGTCCCATGTTAAAGGTAAATAAGACCTTTCCTCTATTCCAACGGTGGGTGTGTGTCTGTGGCTCGAGGCTTTCAACGCACACTGAACGGTTCCTCCAGCCTCATCGAAGATCCCTTTGGTTCTCTGCGGTCCTTTCCCTCTCGGTTGAATTCTCCAAAAGCTTCGAAGAATGAAACTCGGGTGAACCAGCGAAAACGATCCACGATTTTGGATGCCCCAAGCGTGATCTGTCCTTGGCGTGACAGACTTTTCGGTCAGGCGTGTCTCAACTAGGTCCCCCGTGTTCCCTATTTCTCGTTAGGTTTTCGTTTTTGGATTAACATAGAAACAGGTGATTGAGAATGCGATAGGATGGCAGGATCAGTCTCTATAATCGATCAACTCTTTGCTATGCCGTATGTGGATGGGTAATGTAATGTTAGGGTACGTATAACGAGCTCGCGCCCTGTCTCGTGCCTCAAAATATATTAGAGTAATGGAACCTTTTGACTTTCGCGTGACCAAAGCACTTTCGAGGCGATAGACGATGACGACGTCAACGACGACGACCCTGTCGCTCATTGAGGGACAGGAATTTGGGTCAGACATCAAAGTTGTTGCTTCCATTTCTTTTTTAACTCACCATGTATGTGTGTCTCTTGAAGCCTCAATTCTTGTTCGATGGTCACAAGGTAACGGGTTAGTTTACCTGGTGAATGTAACGGGTGTGGGACCGTAAGGTTGGGAAGCAATTAGCCCAACTAGCCGTGAAGAGAACAGTCCTGGATGCTCATCCTTATCCCATATGCGCAAACACAGAGACCATTCAAAATCGTTACAGTGGCCTCTTATTGTCGCTCTTTGGCTGCCGTGTTGGTTTCGAGAACCAAACGCGTCTCTATGAGGCGTTTATTCGCGGCGAGCCCGATTACTTCTCCTACCAAGTTTCGAAACTTTCGTGTTAACAATGCCACGACTGAATCGTTGTTTAATGAGCGAGGGGCCGAGACCGGCGGAGAAAGGAAACCGATAGCATGGGACTCCAAAAGCAAATTTACTCTTGGACTCTCTTGAGAGATACACTTCGAGTCTTGAAGGTTGAGCCGAACGAAAAAATCCGCAAGTTCCTTTGAAGAAAATTTGAAAAATTCCGCCTTTAAAACTCGTTTCTTTGTTGCAAAGGATTGTCCACCAAATATTGATCGAGACTTTCAATTTTTCGATTAAAAAATTAATATTGAGAGCGGGTTTTCATAGCATCCATATGCCAAAGCCCATTTACATCTCCACCAGAAAACTCTCCACTCTTTCAGAAATGTCCAATTGATTCAAATAGTTCCTTAAGGAATTATGCTAACTAGTCGCACTGAAAAACAAAACTTTTTAGGAAACTTTCGTTTCGGTTACCAAACAATGAATCAAAGTTTTGAGATTTTTTTCTACATGTATTGAGGTGTACAAACATATTTTTCATCTATATTTAAGGTAAAAAATAGCGTCGTTGCAGGAGGTAATTTGAACACATGTTTTTTTCTGAGAGGGAAATCAGCGTACCCAAGATTGTCATTTTTTTTAACTCCAGAAATTGGCATTAATTTTGATTTTTATCTTCTCGTTTGTTATAAAATCGACTTTGAATTGTTTATTGCCAATGTACCCAAATTGAGTCCATTAAACCTAACCCAAAATTGAGTCTATTAAATTCGAAACTATTGTTTTCAATGTACATACAGGGTATTAACTAACTAGATGACCTGACTAGGTTCACCGTGTAGAGCGCACAAAAACGAAAAATTAGCTTTTTTTAAAATTGTTATACGACAAAAATTGGATTAGTTATTAATGTATTAAGCTGACCAATGACGGCTAGAATCTAGGAGCAATGCTACTGGTGAGCCGCGTGGTGGGGGTAATGCTGGGCGTGGCGTAAAAAACCCCACCAGCGGCATTTTTCCTAGATTCTAGCCGTCATTGGTCAACTTTAAAAACATTGATAACTCAGCCAATTTTTATTGTACAAAATTTTTTAAAAAAGCAAATTTTTTGTCTTGATTTGCTCTACACAGTGAACCTAGTCAGGTTATGTAATTGCTCTAATAGCTCTAATTGTATTTCCCTGGAAAGTGGGAAACTCTCTTCGGTAAAATGAAATTACCTCACTAAAATAGCCGTAAGAGGGCGCTGTATCGACTGAAAGACTGAAAAGTTGTATATGCTTGTAAAATAATAGAGCAGCTTCCTAGAAGACTTTTTATGGGATAAGCATGAAGACTTATCAGGGTTATTATTTGATAGAAATTAATTCTGGTCTTGTTATCTGATAAGGATATTAACCCTTACTTGACACACTTCTGCGGAATAACGTACTTGACGCATCGGGGTCGTTTGTGCCCCAGCGATAAAAATCCTCTTATAAAAATTGTACCATTTAATATTTTGACTTTCAAATTTTTTTATAAGTTCTCAAGAGGTTACTTCCCAAAGTTATACGGAATTTATAGTAAAATCTTAAAGTTGAATACGATAAAAAAATTTAAATATCCAAAAAACTGAAAAAAAATGACAACTTTTACGAAAAAAATCAAAACTTTTTTATTTTTCGACAAAAATGGTTAAAAATTTAACTGAGTTTGCTTAATACATAGCATTACAAGAAAAAAATAGTAGTAGTAAAATAATATAACAGGGAACAAATTCGCACGAAATTATCGCAATCGACCTTACTTGACAAATTGGGGCGAGACCACTCGACTTTGGACGGCTACTACATAAAATCTTATCGTCTTAGATTGATGCTACAAGCTTAAAGGGGCAGTGGCCTCCTCGAACTAATGACAGATGTCGCTATAGGCCGCATTTTTTGAATTTAGGTACTTAAAATTAAGGAAATTTAGGTCTCGGGTCGTTTGTACCCCAGTGTGTCAAGTAAGGGGTTAGCGTTTATTGGGCCGAGACGCTTAGCCATAGGGTCCAATTCGGTGGAGATGTTGCGACGAGAAGTTTAACGGCGATTTTCGGTAGAGAAATAACCGGTAGAGCCGTAAATGTCCCGTTTAAACGGCCTCGCTCGTCTTATTAGCCATCGCGCAGGGGAATGCCGCGTATAGCAGGCCTCGTTAGCCAGACCAAACATGAAGGCATATGTCTACGGCGAGACTTTAGAAAGTCGAATTGTAATGAACAAAGACGCTGGATTTTTGATCTAGGGGTAAAAGATCTATCTCTTCTCTCTTTCGGGCTCAGTTTCGTCATTCTTCTTCATGCTGTCAGACGATAATTGCCGCAATCTTGCCACACACTCTTCCTCGTCTCTCGGCGAGCTTCGCTTTTACGTAACGCTGTATATCGAGAGAGAGAGAGAGAGAGAGAGAGAGAGAGAGAGGGGGAGAGAGAGAGAGAGAGAGCAATGAGACGCGCCTCTGCGAGTATAACTGAAAATTGTCTCTCGCTTTTTTTTTCTTTTTTTCTTTTGGTTATCTCCCGGCTAGAGGGGAATGCGGGAATGGGAAGCGAATGAGCGAGGCTACACTCGCCACGAAAGGCAACTTATCACGTGGCCCTCACTGATAGGATTACCGCGAGAGCGCGAGGATTGGCAAATCCGGTGAGTAAAAGTGGCAGCTGCTTCCACCGGGCAATTCGCGCGCATTAAAGTCCCCATACATAGACACATGTCTATACATGTATGTGAATCTGCACGTACTATCATTGGGCCGAGAGAAGCCAGTTCAAAGTCGTCTTTATACGAAGAATTTATGCTTCTATAAAACAACTAATGGATTTTTGACATATTTTTCACAAGGAAGGTCGTTCTTGTGGGACAGAAAAGTGCAGAGGGTAGATTTGAAAAATTATTTGTACATATTTCGACCGATAGTGACTCTGGATCATTTGTATTAGCCCGCTGAGGGTCACCTGGGTCTATAACGACCCAGTGCCATCTTTAAAGTCCTTGCAGGAAAATGACCTTCAACATCTTGTAGCTGGGAATCTATGGTTTACAAATCACTATAATTGAATCTATTTAGCGCGATAAACAAAGGAAGAAGCGTTAAAAACGTCCGATAAGTCCTACAGGCCAATTTTCGAACTTTTTTTGCATTTATTCACACAGTTTTTTTTTTAAATGGAAATATCGATTGCGGCCCTGCATATTCTCATTTCTGACGTTATAACCATTCAATTTTACTACTTAGGAGTTAGAAAATTTTGTTTTAAACGTGTTTTATAAGCAAAAGAAGTTGTGGGTCGCTGTCGACCCAGGGTGGACCGGTCCAGGACTCCAGAAAATGGTGGGCCTCAATTAATACAGAAAAAAAATATACGATGCTGAATTTTGCATCGTTTTGCATTGAAAATAAGTTTTTTCAATTCATTTTTAGTGAGTTTTACGTTGAGCATTGTGCATTTATAATTTCAAGACCTCAATAAAGGACTTGAAATACATTTCAACGATATTTCACTTAAAAATTTCTTTGGAAGAATTAATTTCATTGATAAATAAATAATTGCCGTTCTTTTTTTTTTTTTACTATTTTTGCTCGAAACTCCGATAATGACCTCCTAGCAAAAAATTGTATCTGATTGAAATTTCCGTACTTCGCGAAACAATAAAAATTTGAAAAAAATCACCAACATTTGGCATGCTATAAATAACAATTGTCAATAATAATATTGCTCAAAAGTTATTGATAAATTGTTTAAACAATTGTTAATAACAATTTGTTAATGTCTTTTGGGCAATATTATTGAAGAACAATGATCAATAATTATTGATAATTGTTGTTTATAGCATGTCAAATGTTGCCGAATATTTCAGATTTTTACTGTATCACAAAGTACGAAAATTTCAACCAGATACGATTTTGCGCTGGGACGTCATCAGAGTTAATAGCGAAAATAGTCAAAAAGAAAATTTTACAGAAAAACTCTGAAATAATTCCAGATGATTCCGTGTATTCGTACGCTACTTTTTTCATAGGTGATATTTTCTCTTAAACTCTATAGTTTTTTATTTACGTTGCATCTCCAAAAATTGTCTTTTTTAGTCAAAAGTAAAATAACTGCAAGAAAAAATCGTAACGTAAAAAAAAAAAAGCAGAAATTAACAGACTATTTTTGGAAATTGTTGGTTAACGATAAAAATATTCAAGCCATTCACGGCCGATCAATTTCTGCATCTATTTTTTTTTACGTTTCCTTCATAAAAACCTAAAATCGAGGTGGAAGAAAAATCCTGGAGATAATGAATTTCGGTTTAAAAGTTTTCATTTTTGACACCGGATTTTTGAGAATTTTTTCAGATTTTTCAATTACGGCGCTCGAGGTTTTCGAAAAAAATGTTCAAAAAATCATAACGTACTCAAATTTGGTTTTAAAAATCTGAAAAAATTCTGAATGCTATTTTGAGTTGGAAGAATCATATGAAAAATCGTAAACGAAATCAGCGAGGTCGAGGGCCACACTCAGGTCGATTCGGTATGGAATGCCCCATATATTTTTTCGATTAAGTAGGAATTGTTTGACCCAGATCCATTTTAGATTCCACTGATTGCTCCTTCAAATCTGTATGAACAATTTTCAAAATCCTGCTACTCAATTGACTCAATTGCAGCAAAAGGACTACTTCAAGCTTTTGTCATCCATCCAATCGACTGCTCGATAGCTCCCAACAATTAAGCACTTTTATCACTTCTGCCTCCATCTCATTCGCATCTCTTCATCCGTATGATTCGAGAAACAGAGACGCCAGAGTGTGTTTGTTATTCGAGTGGCAAGCGTTCATAATATTATTCCAGTTTTTAATTGCGTTTTGCTCCTCCTTTTACGTACTTATGAGCTCAGCACAACTGGAAAAGAGGTCTCTGGAGTTGGCGGTGCAAAAGAGAGCTCCCAGTCGCACGTAATTAATAAAAGTGTTGATGATGATTGTTTTACCTCGCAGCCTGGGTTTTCTCTCTCCGAGATCATTTTTCTTTTTGTTTCCCGGCAAGAGAGAGTCTCTGTGTGAGAGAGAGAACAAGCGAAAGAGGTTTACCTTTCATTTAGCGGAGCGTTATACAGCGCAAATAGCAGCGATACACGCGAGACGTTTGTCCGTCACGTAGCATTGACAAACGACAGTTCTTTCTCTCACGCCTCCACTTGTTTTTCTTTATTAGAAACTTTCGTTGGGTCCGAGAGAGCCCCGAGCCTCGACCATGGATTGTGGTTCGCATTTATATGACAAATACAAACCCAACCACACAAACACAAACGCAGAACCCGCGCAAAAACTAACTACCGCGAGGAAACACATCAGAACTCTTCGCCGTTGGTTCGCGGCGTTCGTCCGGGGTGGTTACCTTTATTTACTCGTTTTGTGAGGAGCAACTTTTGCGTTGCGTGCGGCGAGACAATGAAATGTTGCCTCGGGCTAACTCCTCTCTCTCTCTCTCTCTCCCTCTCTCTCTCTCTCTCTCTCTCTCTCTCTCTCTCTCTCTCTCTCTCTCTCTCTCTCTCTCTCTCGCTCTCTCCCTCCCTCTCACTTTCTCTCGCGACCGCGAAACTTTTGGTCCCCTCCATCTCCTCCATTCGCGAACCCGCTGTATGTTCCAGTCCAGCGAGATTAATCCAATAAATTCGTGACGTAATTCGTTCGATATTGCGACGATAGGTGGAGCTCGCCGAGGTCATATTCCGCGAGTGCCGGAAACGGGGGCAAAAATCCATAGAGACGGCCTTTCTGTCCCTTTACACGAGAGCGAGTCCATACTTCGTCTCGCTCTTTCCAGGCATTCGAAAATTTATGTTCCTCTGTTTTACGAGACGGAACACCTTCGGGCCGTATCAGTAATGGCCACGCTCTCTGGGCAAGAAAAAAAAAAAGTATAAAATTTCTTTTTTTACGAGAACGTAATAATGAGTTATCACGGTGGAGGGATGCGCGTAACAGGGAGGTCTTTGCGAGAAAAATAATATTGAAATTCCAACATTTTTCCAACCCTTTGGAAGGAGGGGTATTGATAAAGAAAAAATTATTTATACTTTTTGCAAGATCCGAGAGCAGGGTTGCAAATAATGCATTACTTTTTTTTAATGCATTTGCATTTTCATTAACCATTAACGTTTAATGGTTATTGGAAATAATTTTCATTAACCATTAAAATTTAATGATTAATGGAAATTATTTTCATTAACCATTTACGATTAAATTTCAATGGTTAATGGAAATTATTTTAATGGTAAATGAAAATAATTCCCATTAACCATTAAATTTTAATGGTTAATGAAAATAATTGCCATTAACCATTAAATTTCATTAGCCATCAAAAAAGTAATGGTTTCCATTAAAAATTTCGCAACCCTGTCCGAGAGTATTTCCGGAGTTTGCCAGAGGAAGTATTTTGGTGCTTCAATATTGGTAATTCTATGGCTATATCGGACTTGAGATTTTTTTCCACTTTGGAGATAGGTGTCTGAGATGATCTCTAGAGGGAAAAATGCTTTTTCAGTGTGAAGGATCGCGATATGTATATGAGGTATTTCACGACATTTCGATCATTTCGATTTTCCTCTAAATTTTTTATATAAAAGAAGACATTGAAAAACAATGTCCCAAATTTTTTTCAGAATTTTTTGGTCACGCGTTTTTTGTATTTTTTTTTTTTAAATAAAAGGGACCACTTTGTAAAATCTGAAAAAAATCAGAATAATCTAATAAAATATAACAATAATTTTGGGCTATTGTTCCAAAATAGAGATTTAAATACTCTATGAGGAAAATAAAAAAATTAGAAAAAAAAATTTACTCATAGAGTATTAAAATCTTCATTGTAGAACAAAGTCCAAAAATTTTGTTATATTTTATTAGATTATTCTGATTTTTTTCAGATTTTACAAAGGGATCCCTCTTTTTTCAAAATGAAATGAAAAAAATCCAAAGAACACGTGATCGAAAAATGCTGAACAAATTTGTAAACTGTTTTTTCAATGTGTTTTTTAATATAAAAAATTGAGAGAAAAATCGAAATCATCAAGGTAAGATTTTGTCGTGTGCATTCCACGACATTCCGATGAAAATGTTGCCTTGATGATTTCGATTTTTCTCTAAATTTTTTGTATAAAAGAAAACATT
This sequence comes from Alloplasta piceator, assembly GCA_946863875.1. Taxonomy (NCBI): domain Eukaryota; kingdom Metazoa; phylum Arthropoda; class Insecta; order Hymenoptera; family Ichneumonidae; genus Alloplasta; species Alloplasta piceator. The sequence continues at coordinate 50,565,604 of OX333073.1, forward strand.
GAAAAAAAATTCCCCAATTTTTTCAGAATTTTTCGATCACGCGTTCTTTGGATTTTTTTTTGTTTGAAAAAAGAGGCGCCCTTTGTAAAATCTGAAAAAAATCAGAATAATCTAATAAAATATAAAAAATTTTTTGGGCTTTATTACGAAATGGAGATTTTATTAGATTCTGATTTTTTTCAGATTTTACAAAGTAAACCCTTTAAAAAAAAAAATCCAAAAAACGCTTGACCAAAAAATTCTGAAAAAATTTGGGAAATTTTATTTCAATGTGTTTGTTCATATGGAAAATTAACAGGAAAATATCGAAATCATCAAGTCAAGATTTTGATCGAAATCTCGTGGAATGCCTCATATATATATGAATATGTTCTCTGCTAGTTTGACATCAGGCTAGAAAAGAACTTTTCAAATTCCATTTCTGGGCTAACGAAAAGAGCACAACATTTTCCAATTGGGGACCAAATTAGCACCAAAAGTAGGCATAATTCTGCTAGAAGTTATCATTTTGGGGACTTGTCTCTGCCAACTTTGCAGAGGTCAATAGAGGTCAATCGTTCAATACCCCGTTGATAAACGAGTTAAATTACTCGCTATCGGACAATTGTGATCTATTTTGTCGATAAATTTTGCGCGCAAGATCTTACGATAGATGTCGTCTTGGGTGTCTCGAATCCCCTCAGAGATCCTTTTAAGGTATGTGTACATTGTTCTTCCCTTTCACGATACCGTCCATCATTACACTGCGATTAAAATGACCCCTCTCTCACCTCCTCACGATCCAATAAACCGGGACAATAACAATAATTGCAGAACGCCGTCGATGTAAAAATTGGCGCTTCGCGCGAGAAGTTAATTACGTTTATCGGGTGTAGATCGTGATCTCGTGCTAAGTTTTAGTTATGTCATCCTGAAGGCGGCGATGAGATCTTTGCGAGCGCATATCTATCAGGAACACCGTCAACAAATATACGCAAACCCCGCACGAAACACTCGATCTCTATGAATAAAACGGGTACAGCAGTTGTTTTTTCTTTTCTCTTTGCACAATGACTCTGGCACGCAATCTGCGTCCTATCGATATAAAAATCGAGATAACACGCGACCGCGTGGCACACGCAGTCTGTAATAAAACGATCTGTATCGCTGATCAAGGCTCCCCCCCCCCTCCCCGATGACTTTCATAAAATGTAAGAGAGATGGCGATTCTCGGCGCCAACACACGATTGATCACCGTCATCACAATCGTCGTAGTCATCGTTATAGATATTATTTTTTTTTTTCGAAATATGCGGTGGATTAATCTACCGTTCCGCTTCCTAACGAGACCTCCGGAGAAAAGCGTGTGATGGAGGAGTATTAAGGAGAAAATTATTCCCCAACACTTTCGTCATGAATAAACGTGTTGCCAAGTGTACTTTCCTAACCTTCTACGGTCTTGAACGATTTAGTCGAAGTTAGCGGATTCGTGATCAAAACAGTACATTACATCACGAGGACGTAAAAACATTTTTGTAAAAAAATGGCGTAAAAAAATGTTTTTACGCCGAGTGATGTACGATATTTTATATCACGAGGTGCAATATGGACGTTTTCACGTCCGCTTGCGGACGTAAAAGTGTCCATTATTGTACTGAGTGATATAACAGCGATTTTCTAGTCTCAGAAAATTGTACAAATTTGCCAATTGCTTTCTAGAAATGATAAAATCCCAAACCTATTTTCAGGAGTTAGTTTTGTTAATTCTAGATTCCTATTCGAGCAGTTGTTGAAAAAAAAGTGTTCAAAGTGATCTCCATAAGTAAAATTATCCCTGATGACCTCGTAAATAAAATCATCGGCTGATCTGAGTACATTTTGCACATTAAAAATATTTATATTCTTGTTTCTTTTGATATTTGAATCTTATTAACGTTTATTATAGTTCCTTTGAAGCACATAATTTCATGTTAATTTGATTCAAATCGGTCAGGTTGATATAGTTTTACGCATTACTTTTTTTAATGCATTTACATTTCAATAACCATTTAATGTGAATGGTTAATGGAAATTATTACAATTAACCATAATGCTAATGGTTAACGGAAATTAGCCGATAACATTAAATGATTAATGGAAATTATTTTCATTAACCATCAACACGTAATGGTTAATGGAGATAATTCTCATTAACCATTAACCCTTGTTGATAATTGAAACTAACTTCCATTAACCATTAACATTTATTCATTAATGGAAATTATTTCCATTAATCATTTAATGTTATTGGTTAGTGGAAATTAATTTCATTAACCATTAACATTTAATGGTTAATGGAAATCATTCCCATTAGCCATAAAATTTTAATGGTTGATGGAAATTATTTCCATTAGCCGTTAAATTTTAATGGTTAATGGTTAATGGAAATAATTTCCATTAATATATAAGAGGTAATGTTTAATGAAAATTATCTCCATTAACCATTTAATGTTAATAGTTAATGAAAATAATTTCCATTAACCATTTAATGTCATTGGTTGGTGGAAATTATTTTCATTAACCGTTAACATTTAATGGTTTATGGAAATCATTCCCATTAGCCATTAATTTTTAATGGTTGATGGAAATTATTTCCATTAGCCGTTAATTTTTAATTGTTAATAAAAATGTAATCATTAATGCATTACTTTTTCGTTAAATTTTTCGCAACCATTTTTACGCATGACGTGTAAGAATGTCGATTGGGGCAAAACGATCCCCCTCCCTGTGTACAAAATGATCCCCGGATCATTTCTCCTCAATAAATATTACTTTAAACATATAAATTCAGAGGAGCTAAGTCAAATTCCAGTCAGGAGAACGGAAAGGATGAAAATTAATTATGAGCATCAATCCATCGGAGTCGACGACGAATAATGTGTTTTTTATATTATCAGATTTTCGTTTCCCAGTCGCTCACTCTCACGTACTATTAATCAAATGCCACAAGTTGTTATTTTTTTTTCACCGTATCCTTTCTTGCAAAATTTGGGACTAGGTGCTGACTCAGAGAGCGACGTTTTCATAATTTTTCGATATACAAATTGTAGCCATAACTGACACGTGGGACGATAAAAATCTCACCTTTTTTTTTGTACTCATTACACTCGACGAAGGCGAAATTTCCTTTTTAGCTTTATCTCCATCTCGTGCTAATGTTGGTGTTGTATTCGATTTTGTCGTTTCTGCGATCTCGTTCGTCTCGTCTCGACAATTTTTGTCTCGCGAAGATTGATCATAATGAAATTCCAATCTCTTTTCATGACGCCGAGGATTTTACTCAGTCAACCTTCAGCTTCGAGCGAGACCGGGGTCATTTGCAACAATTTCCACATTTTCATCGACATATACTTATTAGACAGAATGGATATTAAGCCAGGGAATACAGGGTGTTGAGCAACTAGATAACTTGACTAGGTTCACCGTGTAGAGCGCGCCAAGACGAAAAATTAGCTTTTTTCAAAATTGTTATACGACAAAAATTGGCTTAGTTATTCATGTTTAAAGCTGACCAATGACGGCTCGAATCTCGGAGCAATGCTACTGGTGAGCCGCGTGGTGGGGGTAACGGTGGGCGTGGCGGGAGAAACCCTCACTAGCGGCATTTCTCCTAGATTCTAGCCGTCATTGGTCAACTTTAAAAACATTAATAACTAAGCCAATTTTTATCGTACAACATTTTTAAAAAAAGCAAATTTTTTGTCTTGGCGCGCTCTACACGGTTAGCTCTAGTGAGGTTATCTAGCTGCTCATCAACCGTTAAGGGATAAAATTTTTGCATATTTTTATAGATTTTAGCCCGATTTTATTTAGACTGAGAATGGAGAGACATCAGCAAAATTTATTTCATATTATCCAATCGAGAAATCCAATCAGTGTGTCCAAGCAACCCCTGCGTCAAATGACCCCAACTGTTCTGTGATAAGTATCATCGGTTAAATATGAAGGGGGTTGAAAATAACTCAGACACGACATTACCGTCGACTGCATTTCGTTGAATTCGCGAAACCTCGATGAATTTTTTTACATCCAGACGATTTTTTCCTCGATTAAAGTCAGCTCTCTCTCTCGTTCTTCTTTCATCAATTTCATCCCTCGACTGTGTCTCACCCTCTGATTCGCTATTATGTGTATATATGTATATCTGTGACAGACATCGAATCATTCGCGAGGTCCCGCCAGTAATTAAACCCTCCGGGCTCTTCATCGGACATCGATAGACCTGTTGGCAAATCGCTGAAGAAGGGTAGTTGGGGAGGGGGAGGGTTAAGCGCCTCTGGGGTAGCGTGGAGGTGCACCATCGACGATTTTCGCGAGTGAAATGGAAGGAAGGAACCCAAGTTCCTATAATAAAGAGGAAAATGGCGTAAATTGAGTGTCCCATTTGCCGGGAGAGGGCATGTTACGGGGACATTAATGGCACCCCTCCAACGAGAACGTTATAAAATTGATGCTGCATAAATGTTTAACGATGACAAATTCAACTTGATTTTCCTTCTTTGTAACAAATCGTCTATCTACAAGGAAAAAAATGGTTAGTTGGGACAACCATCTGTTCCGTTACAATAACCACTTAGGATTAGTTCCATCTACTATTCATAGTTAGTTGACGCGACTAGTCAACACAACTGACTTGATTAGTCAGTCTAACTAATAAAATAGTATTCAGGAGTTGATAACTAGTTGACCCAACCAATTTCTAGCACTAAGATATAACTATTTTTTTTGTTACCATAGTTAAGTTGTTTTTTCCATGTACGATTGAAGTGCCGCTCTAAACGAGAAGGAATCTTTATCAACCCCCCAAAAAAACGTTGATATTTGAAAAAAAAATATAAAGAACAAAATGGTGGGGGATTGTCAATGGGAAACTAACGATTTTGTACGGGGGAAAAAAAAGGGAAATTTTTTTTTCGGAAGAACAAACGATCGGTGCCAAAAAAAATGGCGTCATTTAGCGAGGCTAAATGCGTTCCTCCACTCGTCACAATACAATGGCCGCGCTATGTTTTCATGTCCCACACTATCGCGATGGCTGTATTATCCTCCCACTCCTATAAATGAAAAACCGGAGTGAGAGAACATCTTGTTATTCTCCTGTCTTTCTATGTGTGTGTGTGTGTGTGTGTGTGGAATTTTTACCCGCAATTTTTTTTTGTCCCCGTTGCTATTATCCGCGAGACTGGCCCTCATATTGCGTTTTTCACGTGTACATCGCCGATGGACTTCACTCTCCTGCTCGTCGTTGCCATTCTTTTCCATCTTTGTTTTATTACCGCGCGCGTTTCTTCTTTTCTCTCGGTCGACGACGAAAGCAACGTGCATGTGTATGTGTCCGTATATGGGGCATTCCACGCCAAATCGACCACTTTTGACCCAGGCCCCTTTCAATTTGGCTGAAACTTTTTTGTCTTTTTTTACCCTATCGGAGACATTTTTCAGAATTTTTTCAAATTTTTTTACCCAACCGCATAAAAGTTACGAATTTTTCCAAAAAATTGGCTCCTTTTTTTTCGAATAGCTATAACTTTTTAAAAAATTTACTTATCGGGACGTTTTTTAGTGAAAATTTTTTATTTTAAATGTATTTTTATGAAAAATACAGACAAAAATTATTCAGACATCTTCAATGTTTTTATTTTATTTTCGGAAAAAAACGAAAATTTCGCGGTGATTGCCATTTGTAATTAATTTTTTTTTTTTATTAGAACCTTTGACATGTTTTGCAAATTCTTTGAAATTTTCAGAGTGCGTATTTTTCGTTTTCTATTTTTATTTTTCAATTGAAAAAAATAATTTTTTGACTCGCTTTATTTCTCGTAATAACACTTTAGACATTTTTGAGGATGTAGAGAGAACCTCAAAGTTTGAAAAAAAAATAAATAAATGAAACTGAAAGTGGTAATCATTAAAAAAATTTCAATGTTTTTCGAAGAAATAAGAAAAAAAATAGAAGACAGTTCTGAATAATTTTTTCATATTTTTATTTTAAAGTACATTTAAAAACAAAAAAAAATTGTTTATTTTTGGACAAACAAGAGGCTTTTAAAAAACGTTAAGTCGTTAATTTGTGATGAAATTATAGCCATTGTATATAAAATTATTTGATAAACTATGTTTTTTGGGTAATTGAACGAAAAAAAGCAAAGTGTTGAAAAAAAAAACAACGAATTCCATCACAAATTAACCACTTGAAAATGTTCAAAAGCCCAATGTTTGTCCAAAAATGAACCAAATAACATTATTTTTTCATTCTCCTTGTTTTTAAATGTAGTTTTCAACAACAACAAATAAATAAAAATTATACAGAACCATCTTCTATTTTCTTCTTACTTTTTCGAAAAATATATTTTTGAAAAAATCATAACTTCTTTTTGGTTGGGTGAAAAAATTTGAAAAAATTCTGAAAAATGTTTTTGACACATTCGAAACGGACAAAAAAGTTTCAGCCAAATCGAGAGGGGTCGATTTAGCGTGGGATGCCCCATACATGGTATGGGAAATACTCGTTGGTCTGATACGGGAGTAAAATCGTCCGCGAGAGTCCGGATATTTTTCCCGGTCGTTCCATTGTGTCCACATATCGTTCTCCCATATAACTCTCCGCGAAAGCGCATTTTCTCTCTCTCTTCTTTTCCCTCCACTGAAAAAAACGTACTGCCGCAGTGGCTATTTTTTGGTAAGCCTCCGCAAACTTTACCGCTACGGTCCCCACCAAAGCACAACTGTGAGCCGAGCCATTTCGTATCGGCCCACGAGCTATATTTTAGTTTGCTGACGGTGGGCAATCGCGATTTGCGCACGGTGGCCAACCGGCATGCTAATCGTAGATAAACAATATATCTGGATGGAAAGTATATCCTGTTTTCTTATTCAACCAGATATATGCCGGATAACCACCGTATGAGAAAAATATATATTCATAACCTAAATATTCAATCGATAAGGATTATTAATTAAAAATATTATATTTTTTAATTATTAATCGTTATTGATTATTCTCGCGTGATTGAATTGAATATTTAGGTTATAAATGTATGTAATATCAAATATGAAAATAATGAAAATTTAAATAACAATAATATTAGGAAAATGAGTAACAGTTTGATATTAGACGTAAGAATGTATTTCAAAGACAACATAAATTATTACAAAAAGTAATTAAACATAATATTATTGTGACATCACACGCTCGCGACGCTCACATGCATACTATAGCGCCTATTCACTGGTATCGGCAAATCAGCTATATAAGGTAACGCTCTAGCGCCAGTTTTAATGCTTGAAACGGCAATATCATTGTAGCGGTACTATGAAGTATTAAAATTTGGCGATCGGGGCAGTACGTTTAGCTCGAGTTACCACCAGCTGATAGCTAAACAAAATACCGTTGCTGCGGCAGACCAGTACTTTTCAGTGTCTCTCTCTTCCTCTCTTCTTCCTCTGTAAACGACGGTTAAAAAGAGGAAAATGGAAATATAAACTCCGCTCCGCAAAATCTGGCGAAAAATAGAGAAACACAGCGGTGAGATGGGTGTAGAATGCAAACGTGATAATAAAGAAAAAGGAAAAATGAAAAAAAAAAAAAATTGCAGGACGACGAGAAGCAAACGGACAGAATGTGCGGAGAAAAGATAGAGAAGAGTGAAAAACGGAGGAGGATGAGGCTGCGAATGGGAAGCCTCGTTGAAACAATACGCTGCCATGTGCTCCAGTTGCCTTTGAATTAAAATAAATTTTGTCACACACAGCGATAGTGAAAATCACTCCCAGAATGCTCTGCGGAAACGTCCGAATCCGTTCTCGGTTTTGGATTTTTTTTTCTTTTTTCTTTCCACCAACAATATCAACACCCTCTCTTTCTCTCTCTGTCGCTTGAGGTTTTCTCACGTTGCTTATCCATTCAGGACCACGCTTTTTCGATAAAATAATACGTCGTACGGTTATGAAAAAAATATTTTCCCGATAGAGCTTTTTCGTGCTCCTTTTTCCTTAACCCCGGACAGACTCCGCCGACTATTTTCCGTCTTACGACCTTTGATCGTTTTTTGAGGTCCCGATTGAAGATGAACCTTGGGAACAGTTTTGAAATCCGAAAATTTGAATATTGAAGAAATAATTTTATGAAGGAAATCCTGCATTTCATTTTTAGTGATTGAAATTGAATATTTTCAATTGTCATTTACAAGTCTATTTTATGCATTATTAGTATTAAGGGGAGGCTAAATACCGACATTAGCACCTCGAAAATGGATTCCAAACTTGCTCTGGCACGAACGGATGAAAATCAATAAAATTTTGACAGTATCATCAGAATTATGGCACAAATGGAGCCCCACTAACATTTTTTCGTAAAACGAAAGAAAAAATTACAGATCCGATTATCATAAAAAAATCTGTAATTGAAAATATTAAATTATAATGTTTTTGACATTATTTTATGAAAAAACCGCGACGTAAGTTTGGAATCCAAATCACGAGATAAATGTTGATAAATTTCGTGTTTTATCGAAAAAAAATGGCGAAATTAAGTTCACAAAAATCCGAAAGAGGGCAGCACTATGTTGAATTCCTATAAAATAAACATTACTTTCATCAGACTTCTATTCAAACTGTCTGACAAGTCAGTGGCAATTAACGAAAACGTTGATTTATGTCTCGTATTTGCATTTTGCAATTCATTCATCATTAATTCATAAATTTAATTGATATTCATCCACCGATATTGGAAAAAGTTTGGACAGCTATTTTGAGTCGATAATGTAGAGCTTCAGTAATAATGTCGGTATTTAGCCTCCCCTCAAGAGGATCTAGTAAAAAAAAAAATAAAGACAAAAATCAAACCTGGACCTATTTTCAAAATTCTGATACTTGCGTATTCAAAGATGAGTAACATTCATAGAAAAAAAAAAGAATATGAATAAATGAATTCAATCATTAATTCATGAATTCATCATCAATTCATTAGAATTTAATCAGTTGAAATCAATATTAATGTAGAAATTGATATTGCAAATTATACATTTTCGAATGAGCGATACTGAAAATTCTTTAACAACAAACGTCATTATTCCTCTTTGAATTGCGATGAAATTTTTTTTGGAATTCTTAAAATTATGGAAAATATGATTTGTTAACGAAACAGAGGTTTATTTCTGGAAATCTATTTCATTAACATTATTACTTTGCTACAAAAAATAAAAAATGTCATTTTTGTATAAACAATTGTCAGCGTAAACTTTTAACGGTGAGATACGCTGTTGAAGAACCGAAAAATATTAATTACAGCCTGATTGGGCTTTCATTAAGGATGTTGAGTCCCTATGAATTCTTTAAATGTTAATTGTACAATAAATAGCTTCTTAATCGTCGTGAAATTTTTACACGACCTCCTGAATACTTCATGGTAAAACATATTAAATTTTCAGAATTCTATCATCATTACTTCAACCTCCTTAAGGGTTAAAATGAAAAATGATGAGAAAATTCTGAAAATTTGGTATGTTTTTGTATGAAGTATTTAAGAGGTCGTGTAAAAATTTCACGACGATTTGGAAGCCCGTTATTAAAATATTAACATTTTGTTAACAACAATTTTTTAAACAAATGAAAAAAATATTTATCAATGAACTTCGTTTCGTTTCCGTTGCTTTCAATATAGTGTAGATATTAAAAAATTGAGAGGTTAAAAAAAAACTTATCACAAAGTTATATCAGTTTCCATAAGGCTACATTTAATTCAATTTAATTTAATTTGTTAATGTTAATTGTTCGATAACGAGCTTCCTAATCGTCGTGAAATTTTTACACGACCTCTTAAATAATTTATCCAAAAACATACCAAACTTTCAGAATTTTTTCATCACTTGCGATTTGGGGCTCAACATCCTTAAGGAAATATAGCTATAACTTCCCAGCCAAAAATTGTATCTGACAGAAATTTCCGTACTTCGTGATACGATAATATATGAAAAAATTCAGCGACATTTGGTATGCCATAAACAACAATTATCAATAATAATATTGCTCAAAAGTTATTAATAGATTGTTTAAACAAATAATCATTCAACAATTTTGTTTGGCAAGTTCTTTTTTTTCTTAAACAAATCGAATGCGTTAATTTTCTTGAACGCATATGAATTTTTTCAGAATTTTTCCTTTATTTTGAAATATAAAAATTTTCTGAAATACAAACAAAAAAAAATGCAAATTTTGTATATATGTTTTTATATACAGGTTTATCAGCTTGGAAAAGTTTCAAAGACACTAGGCTAAAAAATACATAAATAAGCCATTCTAAAAATTTCAAAACGGGACTTTCAAAATAGGGAGAAAATTCCGAAAAATTTCATATATGCATTCAGAAAAATTAACACATTCGATTTGTTTAAGAAAACAAAGAACCTACAGGAAAATTGCGGAATAATTATTTGTTTAAAGAATTTATTAATAACTTTCATAACAATTTATTAATCTTTAACCGTCCGTCTGTACACTTAAATTTTGGGACACCGGAACTCTGGGTCGTTAAAGTCCTGCTGATGTTTTTTCTAAGAAAAAATCGTCAAAGAAACCTGAAAAAATTCTGAATCACTTTTATAACATTTTTTTCCATGATCCAATCATTTATTTAGCCCTTTATAATGACCAATTTTTTTTTGCAATTTTTCTAATTCCAGAGATATTCTATTTGAAAATTTGGCTTGTGCCTTAAAAGACCCAGTGTACAGACTAAGGGTCAAAAATGTCATGCATCCTTAAGCATGTGTGACATGGAAATCTACTCTTTATGCGCGAATTCAGACCTAAAACGTATTCTTTTACCTAACTAAGCACATCGATTCGCCATCACGAATGATAATGCGCGATAACGTTGGATATTGCGATACACCCAATTCTCGTTCCCCAGATATTCGATATCCTTGTCTCTGTTTCACCATTATTTCCATCGCCATTCATTATTATCGTTATTATTATTATTATTATTGTTTTTATGACATTAGGCTGTAACGTGTCGTTGTATATTATTATCATTTGGCCCCGTGAGTTTTACGCGAGGGAAAGAGCCGAAAATTTATTCAATGAGTTACCCAAAGTCACCCTCGTCCGCGCACGGAATTTCGTATTAGAGAGGAAAAAGCGTCTCGCGCCGCGATAAGCTCTATCGAACGACCAGAGATCTTTCGGGCCATAAATTTTTTTCTCCCCCTTCCCCTTCGTCCATTACGGAGGGTGCCATTATTGTCGAGTTTCTCCGTCTCTCTCGCACGTGAATAATAATAATTTTCATTCTTTTCCCGTACTTTTGTCGCGATAAACACGCTCGGACATATTAGTCCAGGATAGTTACACTTAAAAATGACAAAACGGATAAACCTGCCAAATTTTTTAGGACGAGTAGAGGGTCCCTCAAGATGCCTTAATCCACCGGAATGCAACAAAATTTCCTTGTGCTTCGTCCGCCATCTTGGAAAATACGTAATGGTCCATATCTCGTCTCCTACTGGTCGGATTTTCGTTTTTTTTTTTTTTTTTTTTTTTTTTTTTTTTAGTTTTGCAGGGAAAAACATTCTCTACAACTTTTGTTTGAAGCATTTTTCGATATCTGCGAAAAAAAAAAGTTACAATAAAAAAAGTGCCATTAATTCATGCTTACGAATGTTTATTGTCAATTATAATGGACAAAGATAACTTTGACGCTTTCGATCTGAGGTACAACATTCGTAAGCATGAATTAATGTCACTTTTTTTTTATTGTAATTTTTTCTTTTTGGCCAATATCGCAAAATTCTGTAAACTCGTCCTAAAAAATTTGGCAGGTCCATCCGTTTTGTAGATGAGGCACGCCACGTCAAGTCGGCCACCCCATTTTTTGAAATCACCAAAAATAGCATACAAATTTTTATAAAGTAGTTCTAACTGTCAAGAAAATTCGTCATTGTTTTCAGATTTTTATATTACATATTTTAGCCGGAAAAAAATACGAAAAAATTTCTTGTTCCATTTCGTAACTCGAAAATTATTCATCGTACGAAAAAAAAAGTACAACATGAAATGTAGGATTTTTAACGTACTTTTCACTGAAATTTTTTACGAACTCCTCCGAAAACTCTATAAGCTATTTTCGGAGCAAATAATGTTTTCATATTTTTTTTCTCAGAATTGACATCTTCGATTTGTCTGTAATTTTAACAGTTTTTTACATGATATATTTACAGGCTATAAAAAAATAGGCTCAGTGGAGAATCCATTCCTTCCCATGCGTTTTTCATCCCAAATGAATACACAAATTTCTCTGTGCATTAACAGGGTTGAGACTATCCATAGATTTTTTCTAAAGCCCGCATTTTTGTTTATTTTTTGTACTTTTTCAATTTTCCAAACTTTTTTCATTTTTATTTTTTTAAATATCTTTTTGTACATTTTAATAAACTTTATCAATGGACCCATGTACACCGATAAAGTCTATTCAAATTGAAGCAAAAAGCTACTCACGTCTCTCGATTGCAAAAAAAGAATTAATTTACCCTCTTTGGATACACCGACGTTTCTATGGCCAATGAGTACTTTTTTAGTTCGATCTGGGCATGATTTTTGAGAATGAAGAAATGATACTGCTTTATTCCTAGAATCTTCTTCACAGTATCAAAACGAGATTATTTTATTATTTTTCACTGTCTACGATTAATAATGATAAAATATCAATATCTACGCTATTTCGTTAAATCACTCTATAATGATAGATTGTATCAATAAAAATGCCTTTGAAATAATGGATTCTCCACTATGCCAATTTTTTGATAGTCATTAAATATGTCAAGTAAAAAACTGTTAAAAGTACAGACGAATCGAAGATGTCAATTCAGAGGAAAAAAAAATCAAAACATTGTTTGCTCCGAAAATGGCATATAGAGCGTTCGGAGGAGTTTGTAAAAAATTTCAGTGAAAAGCACATTGAAAATCCTAAATTTTATGTTCTACGTTTTTTTTTCGTACGATGAATAATTTTCGAATTACAAAATGGGACAAACAAATTTTTTGTATTTTTTTCCGGCTAAAAAATGTAATTTACAAATCTGAAAAAAATCACAAATTTTCTTGATAGTTAGAACTACTTTGTAAAAATTTGCGTGCGATTTTTGGTGATTTCAAAAAATGGCGTGGCTGACTTGAAGTGGAATGCCTCATATATTTGCCACTTCTCGATCTCTATCCTGGACTGTATGAAAATGCAAAAAGTTTTTCCTCTTCTCTCTTTTCCTCTCGCTTCAACCCCATTTTATCGCGGAATTTCGACGGAAAGTGTCGAACACGCGGTTCAAATTATTTCTCTCGTGTCCTAATTTTCAAACTGCAAACAAACCAACTCGCCTTAATTCCATCCTATTATCCTGTTCACGATGAAACTACGCAATTCGGGTGTTAATTCGCAATCGTGTTTGTGTTATGAACACATAACGGGCGCGAAAAACACACGCGATGAAGTTTCATCGCGCCGAGGGAAAATGAAAACCTTCCTCTGAGCTATTTTCCACCGTTAAATATATATATATTTATATATATATATATATATATATATATATATATATATATATATATATATATATATAGTGGCAGCAATTTTCATTCGCAATTTTTGCGTACATCAACTTGCTAAAACGAAAAAAAAAAACAACGACCGAAAAAGGCAGGAGGAATGAGCGAGCGATTAAATTTCTCTATAGAGCTGCACACGCTCGACGAGGAAGATGCGTTTTGCACGCTATTTTTCGCTCTATTTTTGCTCCTACTTTTTTTTCTCTTTTGCGCAGCCTGAATTTATTTTTTCAAATTTTTTTTTTGCCTCTCGTTTCGGACGTGTCGAAAATACGAGCGAAAAATGTAATCACGCTTCAAAGGGACAGGTGTTTTCATTCAATCTCCTTTTGACCATCTACGCGAGGGTAGAAAAAGTCATATCTTGTGCAGGAGACACCGACGAGCATTTTGCAGGCGAATTTTTCGGGGGACATTTTTTTACCGTTGATTCTGTATCGCGAAGAAACTCGCGACAGAGATTCGTGCGCTTGATGGATCATGAAAAATGTGATTTTTCATGCCTTGTCGTTTGTCGTTGCAATTTTCTTGTCCCATTCGCGAATGGGACAAAAATGTCCTCTATTGTGGCTCCGCACACTTTTAACCCTCGCTCGCGGCATATCTCGAAATCCGTGAATCGCTTTCTCGAGATCTTTATTCAAATTCTCGAGCAGTTTATTATTCTGCATAATGTGAATTTGATATATATATATAGTCGCAATCCGTAGATACGTCGGAATAAGGGAAACATTTTTCGTGCCCACATACGTGTTTTTTTTTCTTTCTTTCTCTTTCTCTCTCTCCTTTCGGAATTTCTGTGCCATCTTTCTCGAGAGAACTTCTCCGCGGATGCCTCATAAATCTTCGAAGTATATCTTTGGCCATTCCTCTTCGTTAAAGAATTCGCAAAGCGCGTCTCCAAGCCCTAAACTTTTTTTATATACACCGTCGTCCAAAAGTTTGGAAACACTCGCCCCGATTTCACGCCGCACAAAAAGTTTCACTGCGCTTCTAAAAATGAAGACATATTTCTGTTCAATAAGCGGCGTTTTCTAAAAAAAATTTTGAATTTTTTTTGAACCCAAACTTTTGGACCCCACTGTATATATATTAGGGTGATTCGTTTCAGGGCAACTTTTTTTTGTTGACCCATCGTGCCTGAAAACCTTTAGTTGGTGCCCAAAAATGAAGTTTCGTGAAAGGGGGGTGTTGTCAAAAAATATTTAGAGGTCGCGAATCAAAATAGAAGGTTTCCAATTTGATTAACATTGAAAAAAAAAATTTCTCATTATTAGTGTTACCATTCCACGAATTTTGATATCGCGATATTTTCCAAGTAGGTTTTCATAGGAAATATGATATTCTACAATAAAGTTCATTGAGCCATGTCCGTAAATTCAACCGTTTCAGCGGTGTCATTCTTTCAAGTAAATTTTGTATGAAAATATTTATTTAAACGGCTGTAACTCCTGAGCTATTGGATATATCGAAAAAATTCAAATGAGAACTTTGTAGAGAAAGTAATTTGCTACAAAAAAGTCTTGTAAGCCGAGCCCGTAGATTCAACTCTTTCATCATCTGTAGGTGGATGAAGTAAAATAAATAGATTTTTTGTTTTTGTTTTATTGATTTATTTGCATAGGAAATTCTTTGGAACATTTGTTGAATGGTTTTCCTGATGATTTTGTATATGCTATCTCATAGAAAATGGAGTTCGTTTGATTGAATAAAAAAAAAATATATCTATTTTACTTCATACACCTATACCTGAGAAAGAGTTGAATTTACGGGCTCGACTTACAAGACTTTTTTGTAGCAAATTACTTTCTCTACAAAGTTCTCATTTGAATTTTTTCGATATATCCAATAGCTTAGGCGTTACAGCCGTTTGAATACAAATTTTCGTACAATACACTGCGACCTCGATAATCGGTACCTCGATCGTTGCCATTGCAGCGTAGTGGGAGAAGCGGCAAGCCAATCGCGTCGGGCCGCCGTCAGCCACCAGCGGCGCAGAGACGGTTCTGTGCAATGTGCGCAACCCCACTTCTTGCAAGAGCCGGTCCCGACGGATTCCGATTATCGAGGTCGCAGTGTATTCACTTGAAACAATGATACCGCTAAAACGGTTGAATTTACGGACATGGCTCAACGAGCTTTATTGTAGAGTATCATATTTCCTACAAGAACCCACTTGGAAAATATCGCGATATCAAAATTCGCGGGATGGTAACACTAATAATGAGCATTTTTTTCCCAATGTTAATCAAATGGGAAACCTTCAATTTTTATTCGCGACCTCTAAATATTTTTTGACAACACCCCCCTTTCATGAAAATTCGTTTTTGGGTACCAACTTGAGGTTTTCGGGCACGATGGGTAAAAAAAAAAGTTGCCCTGAAACGAATCACCCTAATATATATCTCATCTGTCCCAACCCATGTCAACCGACTCGATCCCTCTTTTTCGGAAAATGAAATACATATTCCCGTCTCGTTTCTCACGATTAGAAACGGAGCCTCGAAGAAGAAAAAAGCAGAAAAGTAAAAAAGAAAAAGAAAACGTATCATCGGGCAGACTTTTCTTCAGTGAGGGAGAACGTATATTTAGACGAGTGAGTCGTTGTTGTTTTACTATTTTTATTCCGTCGCGATGTTTCACGACGCCGAATATTTATCGCATTATCGAAGAGACGGTACTCGTCTCTTGACTTGTGGGGTGACATTGTTGCACGAGGATTTTGAAAATATCATTGCGGCAGAGAAAGAGAGACTGAGGAAGACAGAAGAAAGATACATTATACAATTTTATTATTTCAAGAGGGAATTTATACCGTTCGTGTTTTCACTCTTAAGACGGTTCCTGGTTCTCTCGCGGTTCCGTTTCTGCCGAGGAAACGACGGGACCACAACGGGTGAGCCCGAGGGCCAATAAATATGTTGTTTCCTGTGTCGTTCTCCTTCACCTGCCCTTTAAATTTCAAACGTCCGCGCGGTACAAACCCGCGCTTGCAACAGTTGAACCAGTACAGATATATATATATATATATATATATGGGGCATTCCACGTCAAATCACGCGGTCATCGGCCTGACCCCCTCGGATTTTGATGTCCAATGAATTGTGGGTTTCGTTTGGCCCAAAATATGACCTCAAATTTTTATAAATTTTTATTTCATTTTTTAGGTGTTGCCCGAACGAAAAATCATTAAATTGAAGGAAAACACAAAGAGGGGCTTTTTTTAAATTATTGAAATTTTTTTCACAGAAACTAGGAACCAAAACAGAAATTTTTGTCATAGTTCGATAATGGGAGAAAAATAATTACTATTTTTTTTTTTGTATTTTAATTTATTTATTTTTATAATTTTTTATTTTAATTGTTTCTTGTAGTGAGAATAACAACGACAAAAATATTTTCTTCATTTTTTTTCTTGGTTTAAGAGTGAAACGACAACTTTTTTCGAAAATTTATTAACCTCGACGACCTCGAAAAAACCAGATAAATTTTTAAAAAAATTTTAAAATAGTAATTATAATTTAAAAAAAAATAGTAATTATTTTTGTCCCATTATCGAACTATGACGAAAATTTCTGTTTTGGGCCCTAGTTTCTTTGAAAAAAAATTCAATAATTTAAAAAAGGCCCCTCTTTGTGTTTTCCCTTAATTTAATGATTTTTCGCTCGGGCAACCGCTAAAAAATGAAATAAAAATTTCTAAAAATTTGAGGTCATATTTTGGGCCAATCGAAACCCACAATTCATTGGACATCAAAATCTGAGGGGGTCAGGCCGATGACCGCGCGATTTGACGTGGAATGTCCCACATATATATATGGGACATTTTATACGAAATCTACCAATCCGACCATTTTTTATTTTGTTGAGAATTTTCTATTCGTTTGTACCTGCTGAAAGCAGTCTTTCAGAATTTTTCTAGATTTTTGTCAACCCTTCCGACCACAATAAATTTTTCAAAATTTCACACCATTTTTTTTCAAATGCACATAAATTTAAAAAAAACGGAGATATCAAAATAAAGTAGATCATTTTTTTCGTCTCGAGTTGTAGTTTTATTAAAAAAATACAAAAAAATATGGATATTCATTTTCGCATGTTTTTTTTTCAATTTTAAACGCGATTTTTTCTTTTTCAACTTGGACCATTTTGATTTTTTTTTAAATTCACCACTTTTTGAGAGACATTTTTATAAGTACTAAAAAAATTCGCAGCTTGTGATGTTTAAAACTTGTATTTTTTATTCTATTTTTAGAGTGTTGAACTTTTTTAGTGTCACGTATAACTTCAAAAATAGAGAAAAAATACAAGTTATGAGTATCACAAGCTGCGAATTTTTCAGTGCTTGCAAAAATGTCTCTCAAAAATTGGTGATTTTTTTCAAAAAAATAAAAATGGTCCAAGTTAGAAAAAAAAAATATTCAGCGTTTAAAACCGAAGAAATCATCTTAAAATGTACGATATTTGTTTTGTGTTGAAAAAAATTGTGTGAAATTTTGCAAAATTTATTGTGGTTAGATGGGTTGAGATAAAAATCTGAAAAAATTCTGAAAGACTGCGTTCAGTACGTTAAAAAAAAATAGAAAATTTTCAACAAAATTTAAGATGGTCGGTGCCACGGTTTGGTCGGTTTCGTATGGAATGCCCCAAACGGAACTTTCTCTCTTGTAAATTGTGGGTTAAAAAAGTTACCGAACTTTACTTCGGTAAAACTGTACTCCACACGAAATTCTCCATCTCCGTCACACCCTCGAATTTTTGGTGTCCGTTAAAGAAAACCGTATACTCAGAGTTTGGGGTCGTTCTGTTTGCCCGTTTACCTTTGCCATGGATTCTCGGGCTGAGGGATGATGGCCCTGCGAAAATATTGTGGAGTAAATAACCTTGGTTCATCATCGGCCGGGTCGTAAAATCGAGAGTACCCGCTGTCTCTGTCGTAGACGATCGTAAATCTTTGCCATTTGGTGTAGGGTAAAATGATCTTTCATGGAGGAGACGAAAAGGACAAAAGAGAGACTCGGGGAGGCCTCTATTCTACACATTTTTATTCTACACATGGCATTTTCTACACTAATTATTCTACACAAGAAAAGTGGCAAGGAATGTTATTCTACACAAGAGAAGTTGCGAGAAATATTATTCTACACCTGTTTCTACACACATTATTCTACACAAGCGAAGTGGCAAAGAATATTATTCTACACCGAATTTGCTTACACCTGTTTCTACACACATTATTCTACACGAGAGAAGTGGCAACGGATATTCAGGGGTCCTCTATTCTACACATTATTCTACACTTGACACTTTCTACACAAAAGTTTCTACACACATCATTCTACACAAAAAGTGGCCGAAAATAATATTCCATTCTACACATTATTATAATATCCTACACTCCTATGTGGAATGATGCGTGTAGAATAACCCGGCGTAGATTAATTTTTGTGCAGAATAATAATATGTAGAATAGAATATTATTTCCTACCACCTTTGCTTGTGTAGAATGATGTGTGTAGAATAACCCGGCGTAGAAAATTTCTGTGTAGAACAATATCCCGTGCCACTTCTCTTGTGTAGAATAATGTGTGTAGAAATTGGTGTAGAATAATTTTGTGTAGAATATCATTCCTTGCCACTTTTCTTGTGCAGAAACTTTTGTGTAGAAAATGTCATGGTGTAGAATAAAAAGGTGTAGAATAGAGGCCTTCCTGAAACAGATTCGCCGGTAGAACGGTAAACGTTTTCCGCAATGATCGGCAAAATCGATATTTTCGTCAACTTAATTACCGCTAATTACTCTGTGTTAGAAAATTTTATAATTGTTCCAATAAATATTACTCATTATTAAGACACTCAGTAATTAGGCAGTAAGGTATTTCTAATATTCGAAAATTCGATAATTTTCATGTTTGATTATTATCCAATAAACCTATAACTTATAATTTAGATCAAATAATTACTCGATAATCAAGTAATTGAAATTTCGCTCTTATGAATTACTGATTTTTTTTAAATTATGTAATTGTTCCGTCTAATTATTAATTATCCAAATAATTAAATATTCAAGTACTCGACTTACTAATTTTTTATGAAATTAGTTAATTATTTTTTCCAATTATTAATTCGAATAATTAGATAATTAATTCTTCTAATTACTAATTTTTCAAAAAATTAGTTGATTATTCTTTGCAATTATTAATTATTTGAATAATTAGAAACTTAATTCTTCTAATAACTATAATTAAAAAAAAAAATATCGATGTTAACTTGGCGTTAAGTCATTGGACAGAGCTTCAACTCCTTTCGAATTGAAGAAAGTAACATAATCTAAACGATCTTTACGCTGAATTGACAAAAAAAAATTTCAAATTCAAGCTAAAGTGTAGAGTTTTCTTTTTTCTTACGATTGCTCGAAACATGCTGACCCTGATAACCTCAAGATTCCGATTCAAATACAAAAAGCTTGAAATTAATTACTCCGAAAATTGATAATTAATATAATGAAATAATAATTACTCAATTAATTAGAAATTAAAATAGTTCAATTACTAATTAGTCTAATAATTTTTATATCTAAATTATTAATGATTCAAGTAATTGGTAATTGAAATAGTTCAATTACTAATTTGCCTAATAACTAGTAATTTAGATGTATACATTATTACTAATTATTCAAATAATCAATAATTTACATAATTCAATTATAAATTATTCTAATAATTAGTAATTAAAATAATTCTATTACTAATTAATCTAGTGATAAGTTTTTTAAAGAATACGATTACTAATTTTTCTAATAATGAATGATTCAAAGAATACACATATTCAATATCGAAATAATTCCTAGTATTGGTCTCCAAATTACTGATTATTGAAATACCTCAAAATGGATGATAATATTAATTTTGTAAATAACGATTAATTAAAAATCTAAAAATTTTATTTTTTTGCCGATCACTGGTTTTTCGATGAATTGCAGTACTAAATTGTTACTGTTTTCCGGTAAAAGGCGCGACAGTTGTCGATCCGGCCTCTTCAACGTTCGTTGAGCACGCAAACGCGGGACAACGTGTGGAAAAAGTATTCCAACGAAATTTTTGGTCAGCTTGCACGGGACATTGAGCATCAGGAGCAATGAGATACGCGAGGGCGAAAGAAGTGGTCAAGGGGGATGAAAAATGTATTGGTTCTGCGGGGTCGAGGGTGGAAAATCGGTATACAGGGCTCTTGTATTTGTATAGAGGAAAAGAATAATTGCTCCCGAAGAATATATCGTCATTTCGGATCATAACCTAACCCCCCAGTGAAATAATCGAGTCTGTAGTTCTCAATCAAACCCTCCCTCCTCGTCACCCTCTTTACAGTAGCACAAAGTCCCAAACTCTGCGTGGCAATTCTCTCCTCGCCTCTGCCTCATCCCCTTTCTAGTTTCCTGCATACACTACCCTCCAATCCTACCCACGTTAAATCCAACTCTATGTGCGAGGCTAGTATATCAACTGCATCTGATGTGGCAACGTCGAATCTCGCTTTTCTCGGGTTTACACACACACACACACACGCGCACGCGCGCGCACACACACACGCACACACACAAATACACTTCCCTCGTGAATTCAGAGCTACCGTTTGTTGGTTCGAGTACCGTCGTTCATACGCCGACTCAATCCGCGCACTCGAGCAGATCCAGGGTTATCAAGGTTGAACGCGTCGTCTTTGCTGCAATTGCTCGCAAAGCCTTGGATCTTATGCCCCTGCATTCTCGCCCCAAAACCAACACCCTCGTACAGACACAGACACACCGATCTACATGCGCATTCGAGTTTCTCGTTTTCGTCCCTCTAATCCTGGAGTTAAGCTCGCGGAGGAAGTGTTCCACGGAAACGATCACGGATCGAC
Organism: Alloplasta piceator; assembly: GCA_946863875.1. Taxonomy (NCBI): domain Eukaryota; kingdom Metazoa; phylum Arthropoda; class Insecta; order Hymenoptera; family Ichneumonidae; genus Alloplasta; species Alloplasta piceator. The sequence goes on from OX333073.1 coordinate 50,587,119, forward strand.
GATTTTGGATTGCACGTTAAGCTCGTCTCCTTCTCTCGCTGCCTTTCAACGAAGGGTAAAGGTGTCCAAAACGGTTCCCTCGAGAGAAAGATGCTTCTTCAACGTGAAGAATCCATTTCTTTAATCCCCAATGAGGTAAAATGATCCACCATGAGGTAAAATGATCCACCATGAGGTAAAATGATTTCCCATGAGGTAAAATGATTCCACATGAGGTAAAATGATTCTACATGGGGTAAAATGATTCCACATGAGGTAAAATGATCCCCCATGAGGTAAAATGATTTAACATGGGGTAAAATGATTCCACATGAGCTTAAATGATCCCCCATGAGGTAAAATGATTCCACATGAGGTAAAATGATTCCCCATGAAGTAAAATTATTTCTCATGAGGTGAAATGATTGCACATGAGGTAAAATGATTTCACATGAGGTAAAATGATTCTACATGGGGTAAAATGATTCCACATGAGGTAAAATGATCCCCCATGAGGTAAAATGATTCCACATGAGGTAAAATGATTCAACATGGGGTAAAATGATTCCACATGAGCTTAAATGATCCCCCATGAGGTAAAATGATTCCACATGAGATAAAATGATTCCACATGAAGTAAAATTATTTCTCATGAGGTGAAATGATTGCACATGAGGTAAAATGATTCCTCATGAGGTAAAATGAGTGCACATGAGCTGAAATGATCCCCAATGAGGTAAAATGATCCCCCACGAGGTAAAATGATTTCCCATGAGGTAAAATGATCCCCAATGAGGTAAAATGATCCTTAATGAGGTAAAATGATTCCCCATGAGGTAAAATGCTTCCCCATGAAGTAAAATGATTCCACATGAGGTGAAATGATTCTCCATGAGGTAAAATGATCCCCGACTACCTAGAATTGAATATACAATCCAGAGGGACTATAATCATGATCAGCTGATGTGCTCATGAGGCTGCTATATTTACTAGGTTAAAAAATATTGCGTTCATTGTTTTCAACATGGCTTTAGTAGGTTCAATAAAATCAGTAGGGATCATTTTACCTATGGGGATCATTTTGGACACCTTTTCCCCACTACTCCATTACATAAGTAGGTTAATTATGAGAGCTAGGGTTAATGAGAAGCACAGCTGAATTGACGAGGAAAAATGTCGAACGATTTACTCCCCGTAAATGAAACTAGTTTACATCCCATTCCACGGTATAATAGAACGGTATCTTGCCCGGACCGAGACTCACCCGCTTCCCAAATGGTTGAGTAACGGTTACCTGTCGTAATTTTCAAATTTCAAATGTTCGGTTGGCCACGCGCCCGAAGCGGGGCGATCGTATAAACCCAGAGCGATGATTTAAGAGCCCAACTTTGGAAGAAAAATATCGAAGAGCGTATATAACGTCCCCATAGTTAGTTTTTATTTCCTCCCGGTACAAGTTTGTTATCTGCGCCCAAGTTTTTCTCATTCTTTGCCTTTTCATTTTTTTTTTATTTTTTTTTACACTTCTCGCCTCTCGGACGATGGCAATATATCTTGCGTCGCCTGCTCTTCCTTTAACTTCCGATTCTTCCTCTTCGTTGCTCTCCAGCTCTCGTTTCGCATGTTGTGGGAAAATGAGGCGCCTGTCCGGACATCAGTGTCCGAGGAAAAAATACGAGAGGCCATGAACGCACTTATTGCGATATATTGAAAGACAGAGAGAAAGCGAGTTAGTTCGTCATTAGGGGATTTGGAGAAGGCCAAAGTCAAGTCCTCATGTTCTCTTCCCCTCGCTCGTTTATCCATCGCCCTTTACTTTTCCTGGCGGGAACCCCTCTCGTGGACCCTTCGGTAATACAGTTCTCTTTCTCTCTTTAGTCTGTTAACGTTATGGTGCGTCTGCCACTGCAATATCGAGAATTCCCCATCGATGTGGCAACGCTGGTCACCTCCTCGAGGGTTCCTGTATGAGCGTTACATTCGGGGGCTGCAGCGAGGCTTAAAGCTCGAGGGTTTTTTATTCACCGATATGGGTCATTCCATGTCAAATCGACCAAGTTGGAATCGACTCCTTTCAATTTTGATGAAATTTCGTCAGAAGTTTTCTTTTGTCATAAAACGAAGTTGTACCAAAGGACAAATTGAATTTTGTTTTTTTGAAACTTATGCAAAATTTCACAATTTTTTCAATTTTTCAAATTTGTTTTTTAAACATCTCGGTAACGATTGTAGTTACGATAAATTGTTCTGGGTTCGCTTTAAAGAGTATTTGGGGCTATGAAAAAAAAAGAATGTTCCGAAAAACAATTTTGAAAAATGATGAATTTGGAGATTTTGAATTTTTTTAAATCGTAAAAATTCACGATCAACATTGAATTTTTGGTTTATTTTTTTTTTATTATACCTTGTACTGATCTTAAAAGATCCTGAAATTTTAAAATTGCTTTTTTTTCAAAAATTAATATTTTTACTGCTCAAAATTACAAGATTACAAAATTACATGAATGCTCAGCTGTACTTAACTTGGAGAAGTTACGTAAAGTTGTAATTTTGAAATTTTGAATTTTTTAAATCGTGAAAAACCACTATCAACATTAAATTTTTGATTCCATTTTGTTTATACACCTTGTACTGATCTTAAAAGATCCTGAAATTTTTAGAATTGCGTTTTTTTTTCAAAAATTCATATTTTTACTGATAAAAATTACAAAATTACAAAATTATGATAGCTCAAGTTTACTTGACTTCTCTAAGTTGAGTAAAGTTGAGCAATCATTATTTTGAGCAGTGAAAAATTCAATAAATGACATAAGAATGTAAGAACAGGAACAGAAATTCAATTATGTTTCTGTTTTTACATTCTTATGTCATTAATTGAAATTCTTACTGCTTAAAATTTCAAAATTACAAAATTACATGATTGCTCAACTGTACTTAACTGAGAGAAGTCAAGTAAAGTTGAGCAGTCATGTAATTTTGTAATTTAGAAAAAAAAATTGAAAAATGATGAATTTTGCGAATTTTTAATTTTTTAAATCGTGAAAATTCACTATCAACATTAAATTTTTGGTTCAATTTTGTTGATATACCTTGTACTGATCTTAAAAGTACCTGAAATTTTTAGAATTGCAGTTTTTTTCAAAAATTCATGTTTACTGCTCAAAATGACAAAATTACAATCAATGACATTTTATCAATGACAAAAACAGAAACGCAAATTCAATTATGTTTCTGTTTTTACATTCTTATGAATAACATAAATGGGCAGTAAAAATTACAAAATAACATGATTGCTCAATTTTACTTAACTTGGAGGCAAACCAATTTTTTTTTTTACTAAAATTCAAAAATTCATATTTTTGAAAAAAAAACGCAATTCTGAAAATTTCAAGATCTTTTAAGATCAGTACAAGATATAAAAAGAATTAAACCAAAAAAGTATTGTTGATCGTGGATTTTCACGATTTTAAAAAATTCAAAATTCTACAAATGCTTCATTAAAAAAAAAAATTCGGAATATTTTTCATTTCGTAGCCCCAAGTATACTTTTCAAGAACGATTTTTTCGTAACTATAATAGTTTTCGATATATTTAAAAAATAAACTGGAAAAATTGAAAAAAATTTGAATTCTGCATAACTTTCAAAAAAAAATTATTTTTTTTCCTTCGGTAGAACTTCGTTTTATGACAAACGAAAACTCCTGACCAAATTTCACCGAAATTGAAAGGTTTCGATTCCAACTATTGGTCGATTTGACATGGAATGACCCACATGGATGTACATATCTGTGTGCATTTCTATGTATGTACATAGGTACGATAGGCTTGTGCTAAGTGCGAGGACGAAACGAGGCAATGCGAGGGTCGTCATTAAGGGTGCAGGCAGTTTCTGTCTTGTTCTTTCTTCTTCAATTCCCAGTGGGACTTGGTCCAGCCTGAACCACTCGAGACCAACCCCTCCGTTTACTATATATATTTATATATATATGTATATACATACGTGTCTCGATAGCTGGCAAACAAAATGACTTAACGCCACATCGATTTGTGCGTTGAATTCAATGGTTCGAGTCCTTTTGTTTGCCGGCAATCGTAGCACGAAGAACACCCCAAATTGCTCCAGCAAAACGTGCGACAAACGGAATCGATGATTCCATTTTCTGCAGACAGAGACGCCATCGTCCCATTTGCCCCCGAATTTCCACCGACATAAAGTATGATTGAGGATCGACTGTGCTCGTTTCGATCATCTCACTGATCGCAAGCAGATAGAGTTCACGTATATATAAATTAAGGGGTACTATTATAGAATATAGTGTCGAGGTGGTATGTACCAAGAATGTGGGGCAGTGGGTAGTACACTGCAACCTCGATAATAGGAATTGTGCGGGACCGGCTCTCGCAAGAAGTGGGGTTGCGCATATTGCACAGAACCGTCTCTGCGCCGCTGGTGGCTGACGGCGGCCTGACGCGATTGGCTCGGCGCTTCTCCCACCACACGCTGCAATTGCAAAGATCGAGGTCCCGAGAATCGAGGTCGCAGTATATTGGAGAATTGTCTGACAAAAGCGATCAAAGCGTTACGGATTATGGGGTAAATTATGACGACTTCTTCAACGCCGAACAATGACTCTCGTAAATCATTATGCGGATTTAACTTTGAAAATTATATACCTACCCCAAAGTTGGACGGGGTGTGGCGGCAAACGGGGGCTTTCGCACCCTTCTCTTCAGCTGGAATTCCTTTTTTTTCTCTTCTTTGTTTCGCAACCCAATATTGGATGTTTGCAAACAGAATCGCCGAGGGAATAAACCGCACAAACTGAATCGAAGGATAGAAATTGGAGAATATAGATGGAAGTTCGAAAAAAAAATGGAAAAACGTGATTCAGGGACATTCTTTGAAAAGATAGCGCTCGTTGATCGGATACATTATTTTCAAGTGAATACAAACGTGCTCGAGGATGTCGGAAGGCAGTTTAAAATGATTCAGCGGTGACTCCCTCTTTTCTGAGACTGTTTTTGAGGGTTGTAAGTATCTCACGCACATACATATAAATAAGTTTCGCACAATGTACGACGGAAAGCGGATCGAAGCTTGCGTAAATTTATATATACCGAAAGTCGTGCTGTCGTTTCCGGCAGTTTCGCCGATGTTACAGCGACACATTTGGATAATACACGTCGATTTACACTCCAGTACAAAAGTTTGGAAACACTCGCCCCGATTCCGCGCCGCACAAAAAGTTTCACTGCTCTTTTAAAAAAGAAGATATTTCAATTCGACAAGCGGCGTTTCAAAGAAGACATATTCAGCTTCGTTTCGCTTTTTCCAAAAAATGTTTTTGATTTTTTTTTAACCCAGTACGTCCTTTGAAACATGGTTGTTTTTCTGTTTTCTTTTTGGCGTTGAAATTTTGGCGCCCGATCCATCAAATTGTTTTGTATGTGTTTTCCACATAAAAAAAACTTGTGGTGGAGAGTATAAGATTCAATTTCGTTTTTTGAAAAGTTTTTCGAAAAAATATTCAATTTTTCGCCAAAAACGACCATATTTATAAAATGTAGCGTAACTCTAAAACTACTGGGTTTTTGGGAAATCACTGAGAGGGTACGAAATTGCATACAATTATTCTGGATTCAATGAAATTTTTTCAGAATTTTTTTTCAACATTTTTTTTCGAGATTTTTTCCTGTTAACGAGAATTTTTTTTTTCTTATACAATCGGGGCCTCTTACGGCTTATTCATCGAAAAACCTCATCTACGTGACTTTTTTATCGGAAAACTCTTGTAGATGAGGCAAGAGACCCGATTGTTTGAGATAAAAAAATATCTCATTAACAGGAAAAATTTTGGAAAAAAAAATTTCGAAAAAAAATTCTGAAAAAAATTCACTGAATCCAGAATAATTGTATGCAACTTTTCACCCCCTTAGTGATTTCACGAAAATCCAGTAGTTTCAAAGTTACCTAGAAGTTTCAAAGTTATTTTTGGAAAAAAAAATCGTACGAAATTTTTTAAAAAACAAGATTGAAGCTTATACTCCCCCCCCCCATAAGTTTCTTATGCGAAAAACAGTTTAAACAAAATTTCATAGGTCGTGCGCCAAAATTTCAACGCCAAAAAAAAGCCAAAAAGCATCCACGTTTCCAAGGACGTACCGGGTTCAAAAAAAATCGAATTTTTTTTTTTTGGAAAAAGCAAAATGAAGCTGAATAGGTCCCCTTTGAAACGCCGCTTGTTGAATTGAAATATCTTCATTTTTAAAAGAGCAGTGAAGCTTTTTGTGCGAAGCGGAAGTGTTTCCAAACTTTTGGACGACAGTGTACATACAAAGAGGACGCAATAAGGTTGTCGTATGTGACACACAGGGTGGCGGAAAAGGCCACCCATAGAGACGCGCGTGTGCTGCCAAAAGCGAATATGACGACGATAGAAATGGGGGATGAGGATTTTCGCGAGGACAACGCCGACGACGCTTTTCTGGACATGGGACAAGGGTGCAGGTCCTTTTATCGCTCACAACCAAAGAGAGAGAGACAGAGAGACAAAGAGAGAGAGAGAGAGAGAAAGAGAGAGAGAGAGAGAGAGAGAGAGAGAGAGAGAGAGAGAGAGAGAGAGAGAGAGAGGGAGAGGGGATGACTTCCCGAACGATATAAAGGGAGAAGAAGAACAACCCCTTAAAAGGAGAAGGGGAGAAAATTTCCGGCCGCTCGCATCACAAAATTATAGGCAAGAGGGTGAAGACTAGTAGCAGATTTTATGACGAAAACTGCTTGGTAATCGATCGAGGAATATCCCATTTTTCCCCCTCTGTCTCTCTCTCTCTCTCCCACACGCACCTTTTACATCAGATAAATTATGATGGGGTTTCAAGCACACGTTTTTTCAAGATATCTTGATATAGCACCATTTTATATTTATAAATATACAAAGGATCGAAGGGGCCATTTGGTAACAGGGAAAATATATGACACGGTATAAATCATGATAAAAAAAATAATGTATGGAAGTGTCTCATTGGTTTCCATTCGATGGGATTAAAATATATCGATACCGTGAAACGTGTAACATCGCGCGGAATATATTACAGAAATATCACTTTCGCATTGTAACACTGTGAAATTTATCGAGCGCGATTCTGTCCTTTTGTTTCCAATCTCGTTGGTTCGCAAATTCAAGGAAGGATATTTTGTTCAATCAATAATCGTTATATCGGTGAAGAGGAGTTTGTGTAATCGTGCTTGCGTTTGTAATGATCCGGATATTGAAACTATCGAGGGAGGGAATGATAGGGAAATCTTCGATGCGAGGGAATGTTCCGTGTGATATCGTTGATAACGCTGCTGCATTTTGGGCGAAAACTCGAACAACGATAAGGACAAAGCGTCATCATTTTCGCGGTAACAATTTCGCGGAAATTACAATCGGTACCTGTATATGTATATATATCCCTCGATATCACCCTTTCTCCATCATCGCGTGTAGTTAGGATTGTTTAGCTCTGCTCGTTTCTCGCACGGCTTTGACGGGAAAATCTCCTTTTGTACCTTCATCCCTCGGGAATGGAGAGCTCGTTGAAACTCCAAAAGTATACGCTAGCTGGTTGACTGTGAACGATCGTGGAGCGAGGATGAGCATCGAGGGAAGTTGTTTCGTTAGTTTCGAGAAACCTCTCACGGAGTACACGCCGTTGAGTCCCTTTAGTCGTGCATTTCACAAGCGGAAGTAAACTTACAATTCAGTTTTCGTCGCCAATCCATCGTTTTCAACTTTGTCGCTGCTCAAGGTACATTTCTCGCACGATTTTATCGCTACTAACTCCTTCAAACTGTCCTTGACTCGACTTTTTATTCACTCAAAAAAATACATAGAAATACGGATATTTATGAGATCTGTGTCTTATTTCTAGAGTCGTTGAGTGGTTATTTCTTAATTAAGGGCGGCGAATTAGCGTCAAAACGCCGTTTTTTTAATATAAGTACACGGAAAAAACGAATTAGTTGCTCCTACCCAACACTGAGTGCTTTGAGCGCCAGAGGAGAAATTGGTTGAATCAACTAGATTTACTAGATAGTTAGTTTCCACAACTAAGTCAACTAACTATCTAGTTGATCCAACTAACTATCTAGTTGATCCAACTAACTATCTAATTGGTTTAACTATCTAGTTGATCTAACTAACTATCTAGTTGATCCAACTAACTATCTAGTTGATCCAAGTAACTATCTAGTTGATTCAACCAACTATCTAGTTGATCCAACTAACTATCTAATTGGTCTAACTATCTAGTTGATCCAATTAACTATCTAGTTGATCCAACGAATTTCTCTTCTGGCGCTCAGAGCAATAAGTGTTTGGTTGGACCAACTAAGTCGTTTTTTCCGTGTATGAATGTTTGTTAAATTTTCCTACACTTAGAAAACAGTTAATTTGTAGTAAAGAAATCTATTTAGTTGACAATTTTCCTTAGATATTCCTTAACTGTTACAAAATTTGTTGATCGTTAAGAAGTGTTTTAATTGTGTCAAAATAATCGATTAACTCTTAAAAAATATTTACTTAATTTATTAACTGTTAAAGAATCATTGATTTCGCCATATTCAACTTTACATTTGTTAACAGTTAAAGTTTAATGTTGCACTTCCGAATTTATTGAAAATATCCTTTTGATCATACGGAGAAAAATTTGCGACTGCTGTCAAAGGTCATGAATTGTTGATATTTCTCGCCTGAATATTCTTGAAATGCGGCTTTCATGTTGCCATTATTATTTAAATGACTACTCCACTAACGTTACCTCAAAAATAAAGTTAGCTACTTCCAACGCCATTCGTGCTCGATCTTCCTTATTAAATATTTCTTTTTGATATTCGGTTACCGAATTTCTGCCTCGGCCAAACATGAAAGAGAATAACTCAAAAAGCAATGTTATTAAAATGCAATTATTTTCAAAGACTTTGAGAGCTCGCACACGGGGAACATTCACGTTAATTGCTTCTCGCGCGTGCGAGATATCGTTTTATGCGCACCAGCGACTCGATCCTCGAACCAACGCGTACCACTGAATATATATGATGGGGATGAAGATACACCAGAAGGCTTTTAATTCCTCCGCGCGGTATCCCCGGGCATTTCACCCCTCGCGCTGATTCTGTGCCTCGCTCCATTCTCTATCGGTCTCTCTGGAGAATTTGATTTTATTAACGTCCAGCCATTCGCGTTTATACAAGCAGACCTCGCGACCGCACGAGTTCTCGAATGATCCGACGATGTATTTTACACGAGTGGCGCACCGTTATAAAGTTGAGGTGATTTTTCGTCCTCTCGTCCACACCCTTTTGACAGTGCAAGGGTGCAAAAAACTGTCGACGCAACACTCGAGCACGTAGCGGGATTTTAAGTCATATAAATGCCCCCATTTCCAATGAAAAAACAATGCGGACGCTTTTCAAAGCAGAGTTGTAAATAATGCATTAGTTTGCTAATGCATTACTGTATTTATTACCAATTGCAATGTATAATGTGAAATGGATAAGTGTACCATTACAAAATACAGAAGTAATGTGTAATGGATGCATGTGCTATTACAAATAAAAAAAGTAATGTGTAATGGATGCATGTGCCATTACAAATAAAAAAAGTAATGTGTAATGGATACATGTCCCATTACAAATATAAAAAAGTAATGTGTAATGGTTGCATGTCCCATAACAAATAAAAAAAAGTAACGTGTAATGGATGCATGTACCATTACAAATAAAAAAAAGTAATGTGTAATGGATGCGTGTTTCATTACAAATAAAAAAGTAATGTATAATGTATGCATGTTCCATTACAAATTACAATTTAAAAAAAAAGTAATTTGCAATGGGGAATATTTCATTACAAATCGAAAAATTGCCGTGCTCGTATTAGAAACTTGCACATTGCTGTCTCAATATTTTGTTTCGCTCACTAAAAGTTCATACAAAATTATCACAAATGAGCCATAAAGTTAAAAAATAGAAACAAAAAAACAGACAGTTCATCGTTCAATATGAAGTACAAAAATTATCCAACTTTATATTGAACTTGTTTTTACACGTTGTTACCCATAATTATAAGCAATCTAATAAAAATGACAACTTACTGATACAAAATTTGTCGCTTTATTAAATCCCTAAATAATGTACATGATCTTTTTTTTTTTAACTTTATGGATCATTCGTGTTATTGTGGACGAACTTTCAGCGAGCGAAATAAAATAATGAGACAGCAATGTGCAAGTTTCTAATACGAGCACGGCAATTTTTCTATTTGTAATGGAATATTCTCCACTGCAAATTACTTTTTTATTTGTAATGGAACACGCATCCATTACACATATTACTTTTTTTTATTTGTAATGGCACAGGCATCCATTACACATTACTTATTTTATTTGTAATGGGAAGTGCATCTATTACACATTACTTTTTTTTTATTGTAATGGAACATGCATCCATTACACATTACTATTTTCATTTGCATAATGGAACATGCGAACATTATACATTACTTTTTTATTTGTAATGGAACACCTATCCATTACATATTAATTTTGTAATTTGTAATGGAAAACTTGTCCAATACACATTGTTGAAAGTAATGGTTAATGCATTACTTTTACATTACTATTTTCACAACTTTGTTTCAAAGTAATCTTCTGAATTTTAATAATGCTGAAGTTTGCAATATTTCAATGCAAAAGTATATTTTTTAACACAATTCATTGTTGCCACGAAATTTTCGAAGTAAAAAATTGTTGAAATGCGTTTGGGGGTCCTTTTTAAGGATTTGGAATTTTAGATGCACGAGCAAAACGTAACACCCAGAAAAAAGATCTAGTACATTTAACTAAATCCTAGTCAAGCCAAATACATTTTTTTAGTTGTAGGCCGGCCTAATACAACTCTATTCATGTCAACGAAATTTTTTTTTGAATGACCAACTAGGAAAATATATTGCGATCTGATACATTTTTATTTAATATTAATAAATATTATTTCAAACTGAACAAATATGTATTTAAATGAAATAATTTTTTTTTTTAATATTTACACAATATGCATTTTTAAACATTTCAATCGTTAAATCTATAGCTACACATATGAAGACTACAATTTCGTAAAGCTTTGTCTTTTCTTTAACAGAAGGGAAAAGAAAAAAAAATTCTTTTTTATGGAAATCGGTGAATAGGTATTTAGTAACAACGAATAGAATTTTTCTTCAACGCCTGTTTCTCGATGACAGGGAATTCAAATAAATAAATATAGTGAAAGTAAATATCGCCCAAAATTGGATGGAAAGAAAATTTTCTTCAAAGTAACTAAATAATAATCAAATAAACGATTATAGTACCTACGACTAGATCTTTTTTCCGGGTGAAATCTCACTGAAAATGAATTGAAAGAAATTATTTTTGTTGCATTGAAACACTGCAACACTGTAACACTGCATTTTCAATATATCATCAATTCTATGATAAAATGATAATTATTGAAAGCTTATTATTTAATCGGACAAACTGATTTATCTCAAAGCTTTCTACGTTTATCATTTCAACAATTGTCTTGGAATCGTTTGTTTTTAATGGATTTTTCATTCGGATTCTCGTTCCAATTGAAACGTGTTTCTCGGGGTTATTACTGAAAGTTATGTTGGTCAGGAAAATACCTTCTCGTGTACCGCAGTTTAGCCTTTCCGCGCGCTCGCAACCAACCAGCAAGCTTATATATACCTACTTTTTGCTGCACTCTCACGGCTAAGCGTCGTTGTTAATTGTGCACGCTCTTTATGACTTCACTAGAGAGCGAAGCCCGTTGCCAACGAGAGAAAGAGGGAGGCATAGAGATATGGAGAAAGAGAGAGAGAGAGAGTGAGAGAGAGAGAGAGAGCGAGAGAGAGAGCGAGCGAGAGAGAGAGCGAGCGAGAGAGAGAGAGAGAGAGAGAGAGAGAGAGAGAGAGAGAGAGAGAGAGAGAGAGAGAGAGAGAGAGAGAGAGAGAGAGAGAGAGAGAGAGAGAGAGAGAGAGAGAGAGAGAGAGAGAGAGAGAGAGAGAGAGAGAGAGAGAGAGAGAGAGAGAGAGAGGGGGGGGGGGTAAGTACTTACATCGTGGCTCGTAAAATTGCGTGAAAGAGAAGCTCGGGCAGGTCCTAAGGGGATCCTTTGTCTTCGTCATCGATTCATTCCTTCCCAGCCGTTCTGTTGGTCGTACGCTGCAGGCTCGAAGAGCATATAATACACCATTACCATCGTTCCTTTGGTTATATTCCATGGCAACGTTTGCCTTGCATACATAAATACACAAGTACGTCACGAATATTAATCTTGGGTCAGGAGCGAAACGACAAGGAGACACATAGTCGTATAATTGGAAATTAACGAAACAATGAGGGAACATTGTGTGCTTTATACTCTCATTATTCCGCCAAACAATTATCCCTAATGCCACGTAACAGCAATGGAAAAAATATACGAAAGAGGAGGATAAAGAGGAGAAAAATTTCGACGAGATAATTTTTTTTTTTATCATTTTTTTCTCTCTGAATATTAATTGGAGAATGAAAAAGGTCCCTCGTTGTATTAATAAAAAAAAATAACTTTTGCTAATAATAATAAAGGTTTCCACATAATTTTTATTTTCATATAACGAGACATGCCTACATAATTATTCAAATTGCCATTCTATTCGCATTTTGCTGCCAACAACTGCATTTATTATTTGGTCGAGATTTTTTTGCTCATCACAATTTTTGTGACATTTTCATCAATATTCATTTACCCGTCGTTACGAACGTTCAGCTGAATGCAAAATCTACGAAAATAGCTCTATCAATAATTAAAAATCTTTGCTAATATTTGGTGGATGATTTTTTCTAAAAATAAAACAGTTTGAGGAATAGTTTATCAAGTATTATCGACAAAATATTGGCGAGGATTTTCAGCTTCAAGTTGATATTAAACTGGTTAAAAAAAAGTCTATTTTTTTTTCTAAATCTCCTATTACATACTTTCGGGAAGGTGAAGCAAGATGCCTTTTAAAAATAGAGATCTTAATTTTAATATTTACATCGCATATTTATATTTCCCATTTAAATAACATAGGAAAAAAAATGTTCAAACTTTGAAATTTCAACTTTAAAAAAGATCTCTCATGATTTTTCGAAAAACTCACTCCTTCAAAAGTTATTCACGGTCTAATATTATTAGACTGTGAACATGTGTGAACTACTGTTGATCATTTCTTTAAAAATCATGTAATTTATGTTACTGCAATTTAAACTTTTTTTTTCAAGAAAAATTTTACGATATTTAGTAATAAATTTTAACATTTTGCCAAAAACTAAAACAAAAGTGAAATTTACACTAAATTTAACTTTAACCTTGAATAACTTTTGAAGGTGGGACTTTTTCAAAAAATCATAAGAGACCTTTTTTGTAGAACGTTCAATTTCCTACAAGAATATGCATCGCACATTTCGGTACATTCACTTGAAGCCGAGGTATAAAATTTCAAAATTTGAATTTTTTTTCCTGTGTTATTTAAACGAGAAATAAAAATATGCGATGAGGGACCGCGAAATATTAATATTAAGAGCTTTTAACAGGCATCTTTTTTCACCTCTCCGAAAGTATTTGATAAGGAATTTCGAAAAAAAAATAGTCGCTGTTTTGAATCAGCCTAATTGATATCCAAAACAAATTCGGGCTTAAATGACAGAAGAAAACTTGAGGCTTCTTGAGGGATGATTCTTTCTTCGAGTATTTTTGAAAACTTTATTCAACGAAGGTTTCCCTGCGCAAACGTAAAGTTTTTACACGTAGAAAAATTTTACGATATTTCTTTTACCGTTTGCTCATGAACGATAATTATCGGGAAGTAAAATACTATTATTTTGCGTCCACGTTTTTGCCTTCTTGTAATATGAATTTTGCTTAATTTTTTTTATCCGTCCTCGCTACTGAAACTCTCGAAATACAGTCATTCCCGAAGGAGGGAAAGAAAATTGGCATTTAAGACGAGTTATGTGTGTATAATATTCGCGGTAAATTCCATATACCGTGCAAAAGCCTGAGCGAGGTTTTATATTTCAGCCTACAGCATTCTCGATATTAATTGAACAATGGAATCGTTGTTTCTGCGCCGTGGCCGTTGTATATGGGGCATTCCATCCCAAATCGGACAGTTTGAAAAACTTTTTTTTTTTATTTCCTCAATTTTTTTATATTTTTGCGTACCCATCAAAAGACCCTTCCTGTTAAATTTTAGGATTTTTTTGATTACCCGTTTCAAAGATATTAAATTAACAAAAAAACTGCTCGTCTTTTTGTATTTTGGTCATAACATTTTTAATAATGGTCCAAATTAAAAGTTTTCTTTCTTCAAAATTTTTGTTTTTTTATGGCCTTTTCAGAAAAAAATACAACAAAAATATTCGACGTGTTTTTAAACGAGTTTTTTGAGTTTTAAACGTTAAATCGCGTTTTTAAAAGTGAATGTCATTTTTGATTTTTTTTTTAAATTTTTTGTTTCAAACATCTGTTTATTCAACAATTTTTAAGACTAATTCGATCGTGGGATCTCAATAACTACTAATTTTTTCAATTTTTGAAAATTGAATTTTTTTTTTTAAATAAATTATTATGAATACCAATTTTTGCTACTGTATAGTATTTTTTAAATAATTTTGAATTAATTTTGACACTTTTTCGTTAACAGATTTTTAAAATTCCAATGAGCAAAGGAAACGTATTGGCAAAAGAATATTCTAATTCAGGAAATAATCGTATATGTAAGGTTTTCAAAAAAATACGTGAATAAACAAAAACTGTTGTTATTATTGTTCATAAACATACTTAACGATTAATTATTAATTTTAAGAACGTGCTAACAATAAAAAAAGTGTCAACATAAATTCTGAATATTGAAAAAAATACTATACACTAACAAAAATTGGTATTCATAATAATTTATTTAAACAAAAAAATTCAATTTTCCAAAATCGAAAAAAATAGTAATTATCGAGATCCCACGATCGAACTAGTCTTAAAAATTGTTGAATAGATAGATGTTTGAAACAAAAAATTAAAAAAAAAAATCAAAAATGACATTCACTCTTAAAAACCCGATTTATCGTTTAAAACTCAAAAAACTCATTCAAAAACACGTCGAATATTTTTGTTGTATTTTTTTCTGAAAAGGCCATAAAAAAACAAAAATTTTGAAAAAAAACTTTCAATTTGGACCATTATTCAAGAAGTTATGACCAAAATACCAAAAAAAGAGCGGTTTTTTTGTTAATTTAATATCTTTTGAACGGGTAATCAAAAAAATCTCAAAATTCAACAGGAAGGGTCTTTTGATGGGTACTCAAAAATATAAAAAAATTGAGGAAAAAAAATAAAGTTTTTCAAACTTTCCGATTTGGGATGGAATGCCCCATATATAACATTATATTGCCGTGTTATTATCAATCCTGAAGAATCGTGTTTCGAGCGAGAAAGAGAAGCGCGACGGTCTTGGGCAACGTCGAGGTTGGCTCATAAAAATCTCGAGAGCAAGAAAACACCAATTCCTCGTTTGTTTCTCAGGGCAGAGGCAGAGGGTTTATAATACAGGGCGTCCTTTGTGTTCGTCCTCGATTGATTCTCTCTTTTCTCAGACCCTTCATTCCTCTCTCGCTCTCTCTTTCTCTCTCTTTCCATGACTCTCGATCGTCTCGGTCTCTTCTCCCACGATATCTCGGCCAACATTCGCGAAAGAGTCCAGGAGTCTCCTCGAGTAAAAAGTTGCAAGTGGTAAATCCGCCCTAATTTTTCTTCCCTTCGCGCTCTTGGATTCGACAAAGATTTGCAATTCATAATATAATGATCTATCGGAGGGAGAAAAAAATCGTCCACCATCGAACTCGTCGAAGCGAAAATGAATGGAAAAGAGGAAAAAGTTTTCTCGATAAGTGCGCGAATGAGATTGAGGGTTAAGAGGGAAGAAATGAGTCGAGGAGACTGTGACGATTCCAAATTAAAGCAATGAATCACGAAGATTGGCAAAAGTCCTTTCGTGATATTACTTTTTCGGTGTAGATGCAATTAATTCAACAGCCGATTATTATACGACGGATCTGTACTTGTATTTATAATTCAAACAAGTTTCTACGTTTCCCCAAAGGTTCTGCCTCAGTACTATTTTATCCTTCTCTGGAATACTAATTTGCAATATATTTCACGATCAGTGCGGGGGCTTAATATGTAAGTTTATATACTAGGGTGGTTTGGAAAAACACTGTTTTTTCTGATTGTATTTCTTATCGATTTTGTTTTTTTTAACTTATGGCATCAACGTCGAAATTTGGCGGACGCAGTGTTTTTTTGGGAATTTAAAATTTTAGGTATCAAAAAATCCTTTAGTGTGCATATTGTTTGTCACGAGGTGAAGATAAGATAAGATAAAGAAGAAATTGAAAAAAGGACATTATTGAAAATAAAAAAATTGAGAAAACATTTTGATACCGATTAGTCGTTTGAAAAGTCTCATAGAATTCTCATAAGAAAACGTAGAAATGTAGAAAACTCAAGGAAAAGGTAGAAAGGTAGAGCCCTTAAGGAAAAAGGTAGAAAGGTGGAAGCCTTAAGAAAAAAGAAGGAAGGTAGAAACCTTAAGGAAACGGTAGAAAGGTGGAAACCTTAAAGAAACAGTAGGAAGGTAGAAACCTTAAGGTAAAAGTAGGAAGGTAAAAACTTTGAGGAAACGGTAGAAAGGTAGAAACCTTAAGGAAAAGGAATCCTGACTGCGTATAACCCCTTAAGGAAAAGGTACAAAGGTCCTCAAGGAAAAGGTAGAAAGGTGGAAACCTTAAAGAAACAGTAGGAAGGTAGAAACCTTAAGGTAAAAGTAGGGAGGTAAACACTTTAAGGAAACGGTAGAAAGGTAGAAACCTTAAGGAAAAGGAATTCTGACAGCGTATAACCCCTTAAGGAAAAAGTAGAAAGGTAGAAATCCTCAACGAAAAGGTAGAAAGGTGGAAACCTTAAAGAAGAAGTAGGAAGGTAGAAAGCTTAAGGTAAAAGTAAGAAGGTAAAAACTTCAAGGAAATTGTAGAAAGGTAGAAACCTTGAGCAAATGGAATTCTGACTGCGTATAATCCCTTAAGGAAAAGGTACAAAGGTTCTCAAGGAAAAGGGAGAAAGGTGGAAACCTCAAAGAAACAGTAGGAAGGTAGAAACCTTAAGGTAAAAGTAGGAAGGTAAAAACCTTAAGGAAATAGTAGAAAGGTAGAAACCTTAAGTAAAAGGAATCCTGACTGCGTATAACCCCTTAAGGAAAAGGTACAAAGGTCCTCAAGAAAAACGTAGAAAGGTGGAAACCTTAAAGAAATAGTAGGAAGGTAGAAACCTTAAGGTAAAAGTAAGAAGGTAGAAACCTTAAGGTAATAGCAAGAAGGTAGAAACCTTAAGTAAACGGTATAAAGGTTAAAACCTTAAGGAGAAGGAATCTTGACTGCGTATAAACCCCTTAAGGGAAAGGTGGAAAGGTAGAAACCTTAAGGAAAATAATCCTGACTGCGTATAACCCCTTAAGGAAAAGGTAGAAGGGTGGAAACTTCAAAGAAAAAGTAGAAACGTGGAAACCTAAGGTAAAAGTAGGAAGGTAGAAACCTTAAGGAAACGGTAGAAAGGTTGAAACCTTAAGGTTTAAACCTTTAACGTCCTGAATGCGTATAACCGCTTAAGAAAAAGATATAAACCTTAAGAATAGGTTGAAAGGTTGAAACCTTAAGGAAAAGGTAGAAAGGTAGGAACCTTTTGATGAAGATGGCCAATCATAAGAAAATGTGTTTTTCGAATCACCCTAATATATACCTACGCATGGAGCACACACCCCTGTCGGGGTCGAGTGCGCTCTACCCCATAGCCGTGTGTTTCCTTATCCCTCGTGGGTCCCTCCTTTCCTCCCTATCCCTCTGTGTGTCAAGAGTTTTCAATGAAACTGCCTCGCGGGCGAGAAATTAGCATTTTATGAACGAAGTGGCGGCTGGTCCCAAGACTTTCTTGGCCCAAGAAGAAGAGCGCGCGGTACAGGAGAGATAAGAAATGGAACACCCGGGGTTCAGCTCTCTAAGTAAAAAAGGGGATGGCGAAAATGGAAGAGATGCTACAACTCGCGAAGACGCCCGATAATTCTTCCAAGACGGTTATATATTTGATCACTGACAACCGCAAAATCCTCCTCACCAATGAGATATCGCGAGTGAGTTTCGCCTCACCTGTTCTCATATCTCAATGGTTACATTTCGCTAATATCGTTCCCGTTCATTTATCGTTTCGTACTTCTCACGAGCAACAATTCTAATTTTGTTCGATTATTATTATTATTATTATTATTTTTTTTTAATTTTTTATTGCGAAATAAATTCGGAGTCGGAGAGGGAGCGAATTCTCGTGAATGCGCCTGTTTCCCTCTCGACAAATGGAACATCGACCGCAAATCGATTGAGACCGAGGTATAATGA
The DNA here is from genome assembly GCA_946863875.1 of Alloplasta piceator. Lineage (NCBI taxonomy): Eukaryota > Metazoa > Arthropoda > Insecta > Hymenoptera > Ichneumonidae > Alloplasta > Alloplasta piceator. Next base: position 50,605,632 of record OX333073.1, read on the forward strand.
AAAGTGGAACGAAAAAAGTCAAATAAAACGATCCTCCGCAATTCTCCGATGTGCTCTGTGTCCGGTGGCCGCAAATTTGACCGTCAGCTCGGCCTCTTCGCAACGAGAGACAGAGTCATTCGCGGTCGCAGCCGAATATACGCCATTTTGGTGGATTCCGAATACTCCCTGATTGGCTTTTCCTTGTAGGTGACCAAATAAAATGGTGATAGCAAATTCGAGATACTAATCACGCCGAATTCGACCTTTATGGTCACGCACGTATCCCAATAATTGCCTTTTTGACCTTGACGAACAAATTGAAATGTTGAAAAACAAGGAATAAACTCCCGTGTAGAAATTACAGGGAAAAAACGACTTAGTTGGTCCAACCAGAAGATAAGTGGGTTGGATCAACTAGCTAGTTGGTTAGAGCAATTAGATAGTTGGTTGCCACAACTAGATAGTTGGTTGGAGCAACTAGATGGTTAGTTACCACAACTGGATAGTTGGTTGGAGCAAATAGATGGTTGGTTACCACAACTAGATAGTTGGTTGGAGCAACTAGATGGTTAGTTACCAAAACTAGATAGTTGGTTGGAGCAAATAGATGGTTGGTTACCACAACTAGATAGTTGGTTGGAGCAACTAGATGGTTAGTTACCACAACTAGATAGTTGGTTGGAGCAAATAGATGGTTGGTTACCAGAACTAGATAATTGGTTGGAGCAACTAGATGGTTAGTTACCACAACTAGATGGTTGGTTGGAGCAATTGGATGGTTGGTTACCACCACTAGATAGTTGGTTGGAGTAACTAGATGGTTGGTTACCACAAATAAGGCAGCTCAATAACTAAACCACTTAGTTGTGGTAATCCCACCCAATTTTTGCACAGGAATGAGAATTGCACAATTCTCGAAAACCGCAAGAGATAACTCTTATCGTGTGGTTTCATGGAGAAAAATCGTACGCCGTCCACGAGGCCAACCATTCCTTTGTGAAAATGAACGTAGATATGTTTTTTTTTAAATTATACATTTCTAGAAATTTTCTGGTATTACCTGGCTCTTTGTTTGCATCGGTCGAAACTTCAAAGAGAGTTCGAGAGATATTTCCAACGTTTGCTCTTCGCATTTTCCACAAGCCCATTGTTCGGTTTTCGTATTTTCGTCGCCTTAACTGTGGATTTGCTCAAGAATATGGTCAGGACAAATAATTTGGGAATTTCAGGGACAAAGGTATTCCTGAATAAAAATGCTGAAAATTCTCATTCTCTATTGTTTGTTTCTTTTTCAAGAATCATTATTACTGGCTCATGTCCACTAAATCATTATTTGACTAATTTTTCGTTCAGTCATAGAAAAAAAATATTTATCTGCATATCGCACTTCGTTTGGATTATGCAAATATTATAATCCACTTTCATTTTGTATTGTTTAAAATAATTTAAATATTCGCTAAAAATAAAATAAATCAAGTAAATAAAATTGAAAATAAATGAAATTAATTAAAAATATATAATTTTTTAAGAATGAGGATTATGTTCAGCCGGTAAATAATTTTGAAATTTATCTTTTACTTCATATTTATTTTTTTAATTGACTTAAATATTGCCCAAAAAATAAAATAAATGAAGTGAACAAAATTGAAAATAAATTAAATGGATTAAAAATGAAAATAAATAATTTTTTAATAACAGAGATCATGTCAAGTCGGTAAATAATTTTCAAATTTTATTTTATTTCATATTTATTTTTTTTAATTCCATCAAATATTCTCAAAAAATAAAATAAATTAAGTAAATAAAATTAAAAATAAATGAAATGCATCAAATGATTTTTCAAGAGGAAGGATCATGTTTAGTCGGTAAATAATTTTGAAATTTCGTTTTATTTACACTCCGTTGTTCCGGTTTTAATGAAAAAAATGCTTATCTCTGCATCGCACGTTAATATTCTGGATTAGGCAAATTAAGCTCGGTTGGCCCTCTCGTACGAAACTCTTGCCACTCTCGAAAACGGAAATTCCACATGCACTCTGTTCATTTTACGGTATTACGCAGAGAATGAGAGAGAAATAATTCGGCACGTTCGTCCTTATAAGTAAATGCAATGCGGCAGACACACACACACACACACACACACACACACACGCACACACACACACACACACACACACGCACACACACACACACACACACACACACACACACACACACACACACACGCACGCACGCACGCACACACACACACACACACACACACACACACACACACACACACACACACACACACACACACACACACACACACACGCACACACACAGTTAGAGACGGAGGGTTTTGGTGAATCAGGCAAGTTTGGAAAGCGATTACAAACTTCGGATCTCTCTCACTCTGCCTCTGTATGGTCTCAGAATAAAATTCTTCGTGAAGATACATTATGCGTTCCAGTCCCAGAGATTCCTTCCCTCCGCGCTCTATCTCTATTCTCTCGACGGTGCAGTATAAAAACGAAGCGCATGACGCAATGGTAATCTCTTTTGAATCCCCCAGAGGCGAAACATTCGTGTCTCGCTAGGTAAAAAAAAAAAAAAAAAAAACAGAGAGAGTGAAAAATTATTTCATTCGTAACGCTGTGCGTGTGACGCAACGTTTGTGGCTTAAAGAGAAAAACGCGCGGAAAACACGCATTTTTTTCTCGTTTTGGCGCGGTGATACAAAAATTGTGCATGTAACGTGTACGCAGTCGTGCGAATATTGCGCAGTCGAATCTAGAGGTTTTTACACCGCGCGTGTTCACGCGAAAAAAGGATTCCTGGCATTTGATCACGTTTCCCAGCGGCGATTGGTTTTTGCGCGCTTGGACGAGAGAAGCTGATGAAAATAATTGAATAAAAAAGCGAAGAAACTATCCGCCAAGATCAAAGATCAGAGGATACCTTTTTTAACCTACGATCCTATATAAATATTGTAATCCTCTCTCTGATTAAGTGTGTTGTACACCGAGAAAAAGGTTTGGTAGAGTGAAAAAAAAAATTTGCTTGAATTAACCAAACCCGGCCTATAACCCGATTCTATATTTGGTAAAATACACTCAATATGCGATTGCACACTGAGAGAAAAAATTACTGAATTTGAGAACATGAATTTATTTAAGTGAAAGTATTAATTCGATTATTTATTTGTTGAACCAAGAAAATCACTCTTCATTTAAAAAAATATTTTCACGCATCTATTACTCCATTATATTAAACTCTTATTTAATAGTAACAATTAAATGCATGATAGATTTGATTAAATTTGTTCTCATTGGATCAATTACATTGATCGCATCATAAACATCAGATTATTTGAATCTAAAAAACAAATTCAATACAAAATTATTTTTTTCGAAAAAATTATTTTCTTGCAATAAAGTCATTATTATTTTACTTCAAAAAATATTTTTATTTAAATAGATTTGATTGAATTTGTATTCATTAGATTAATTACATTTATCGCATCATAAACATTAGATTATTTGAATCTAAAATGATGGTTATTTGAATCTAAAAAACGACTTCAATACGAAATTATTTTTTTTGAAGAAAATTATTTATGGCATCATAAGTATGAGATTATTTGGATCTTAAAAATGACTTCAATACGAAATTATTTTTTTCGAACAAAATGATTTCTTTGCGATAAATTCATTATTATTTCACTTCTAAAAATATCTTTGTTTAAATTGATTTTAATAAATTTGCATTCATTGGATTAATTAGATTTATTGCATCATAAACATGAGATTATTTGAATCTGAAAAACGACATCAATATTAAATTATTTTTTTCGAACAAAATTATTTCTTTGCAATAAATTCATCATTATTTTACTTCTAAAAATATTTATGTAGTATTTTCAATATTTATTAGATATAAAATTGATTGTGATTATTTGAAAAGAAGCTGTAGTAAAATAAATAACACATTATTTTATTCCAATAGAATATTTGTTTGGAATGATGAAAATTTGATTTCCTTCAAGCAAAGAACTATCATTCCTCTTTTTGGGGTTACTAAACTATGCATATTAAATTATTTGGCAAGGGCTATAAATTTTTTATAAAATGTTTAGCAACAATTAATAAACACGCATTTGATTGAATCAATCATTTTTCCTGTTGATTGGACTAATTAATTTGTTGATTCAACAAATTTTTTTTTCTTTCATTCCATAAATAAAATCATGCTCTCAAATTCAGTAATTTTTTCTCTCAGTGATAGGTAGTTGATGTTACTAAACCTTTTTTTTCGGTGTATGATGCGAGCGATCAGCTGCGTGTAGATGCGGACACATTAAGGAGTATGTAACTGAAAAAAAAGTGATGGAGATGGGAAAATCATCTCTAAGGATAATAGCACAAGTATCGTCGATCTTGGCTAAAGCGAAGCCACTTTCCATCGTCGCGCCAAGTTGTTTCCCTGGCGAGATCGTTATACCCCGTCTATTGCGCAATTAGAATGTTGATCGGCGTTGCACGATGACTCGAGACTCCGAGAGATACGCCGATGATGAAGCCCAAGTAGCGCTTATAGAGGCGCTGCTTCTGATATCCTTGAATGTTATCTCTGGCTCGCTCCTGGTATTGTATGCCTACCATTACAGTCTTCCACGAGCGGTCCTCCTTATACAAACGTGTCCTCTGGTTCAGTACCTCGTGGAATGTTGCTTCATGCGACCGCGACTCCGTCAGTGCAGCCGATAGCTTGCCGAGAATTTGTGTTGAAACCGCGCGAGTCGTTCGTTCCGCTTTTGGTATTAGTTCCCCGTTGTCCCTTGGACTAGTCCTGCCGAAGCGGGACACCAGAAAAGTTGAACCCGCTCCTGCGGCACCAAGTTTCTTGAGTCAATGTGTGGCGAGAGATAACGATCATCAGCCGTTCTTTTGCGGGCCTCACTCTTTATCGATTCCCACGTTAATACATACGGGTCATTCCGTGTCAAATCGACCGATAGTTGGAATCGACCCCTTTCAATTCCGATGAAATTTGGTGAGAAGTTTTCTTTCATCATAAAACAAAGTTTTCTACCAAAAGAAAAAATATAATTTTTTTTTTCGAAAGTTATGCAAAATTCAACATTTCACCATTTTTTCAATTTTTCTAGTTTTTTTTTTTTACAGTATCTCGAAAACTATTACAGTTGCGAGAAAATCATTCTAGGTTTCTCTTAAAGAGTATACTTGGGCTGCGATGAAAAAAATCATCGAAAAAAAAATTTGGAAGAATAATGATGAATTTGGAAAATTTTGAATTTTTTTAAATCGTGAAAATTCACGATCGAAGTTAAATTTTTGGTTCAATTTTTTTCATATTATACCTTGTACTGATCTTTAAAGATGCTGAAATTTTCAAAATTGCAAAATTGGAGTTTTTTGTTTTTCCAAAATTATGAATTTTTGAATTTTTGTAAAAAAATTTTTTTTTTACCTCTGAGTTAAGTAAAGTTAAGCAATTATGTAATTTTGTAATTTGGAGTAGTACAAATTTCAATTAATGACATGAGAATGTAAAAACAGAAACATAATTGAATTTGCGTTTTTATTTGTTTGGTAAAGCGTTTGAAGCGTAAACTTAATATATTAAGTTTAATATATTAAAGCATTTTAAACGTAAACTTAATATATTAAGTTTACGCTTAAAAAGCTTTACCAAATAAATAAAAACGCAAATACAATTATATTTCTGTTTTTACATTCTTTTGTCATCAATTGAAATTTTTTCTGCTCAAAATTACAAAATTACATGATTCCTCAACTTTACTTAACTTTACCTATATAATTAAGAGATAAAAGAAAAAAAAATTACCAAAATTCAAAAATTCATATTTTGTAAAAAAAATGCAATTCTGAAAATTTCAGGATCTTTTAAGATCAGTACAAGGTATTATATTAAAAAAATTAAACCAAGAATTTAATGTTGATAGTTGATTTTCACGATTTTTAATAATTCAAAATCCTCCAAATTCATAACTTTTCAAACTTTTTTTCGAAATATTTTTTTTTTCCGTACCCTAGAGTATACTCTTTAAGACGAACCCAGAACGATTTTTTCTTAACTGTAATAGTTTTCAAGATATTTGAAAAATAAACTTGAAAAAATTGTAAAATTGGGAATTTTGCATAACTTTCGAAAAAATAAATTTTCTTTTTTTTTGGTAGAACCTCATTCTATGATAAAAGAACATTTCTGGCCATCGAAATTGAAAGGGGTCGATTCCGACCATTGATCGATTTTACATGGAATGGCCCATATACATATCCTTACGCCAGTTATTTTTGTAATCACTCGCGGAGAACTAAGTGCCGAGCATCTCGGGTCTGAGGCATTAACTGCACGTGTGTCAGTGTGGCAAACACGCAGTTTTCACGATGTCAGACTGTCCATATATCTCTCGGAAACGTGTTTAACGTACGCGCATTTTCTCATTGCGCTGATGCATCGCGTTTGGGTTGCAGTTCAAGCTGCAATCGTATCTCGCGGCGAACTTTCGCTTCTCGCGCGCCAAGTCGAGAAAGCCTGCGACCGTACACGGCGTTAGGTGCGAAAATACGTTTGTTAAATGGTGAAAGACCAAGACACGTTAACGTCTCTACCGATTATTACTCCTCTGGAATACTGGCGCATCTCTATCGTTGGCAGCTCCCCCAATGAAGAACTCTTCTGGAAAAGCGTAATGCCTACGACAATTCTATCAGACGAATTTCCAGGCAAACATATATAGCTACCGTTCTCCAAAGAGTACCTCAGCTAACAACTATTACTGGCATAATATCTCTCCGGTACGTTCACTCTCGCGCCAATGACTTGGCCTTACTTCCCGTCGTTATTAACGATTTCTGACAATATGACTTTCGACTACCAGCTGCCAGATTACTTCAATACCAATCAAGATAGTCGTTTATAATGAATACTCCTTATTCCGTAGAGTTGTCTTATACGATTCGAGTGCGCTTTCACCCGATAGATTTTGTCTCAGGCTCGTTATTCCCTTAAACTTGTTTTCTAGGAGAGTTGCTTTGCTTCCTAATAAAGAAAACCTCGATGTGTCTGGAGAACATTTCATTCGATTGAGTTAGTATTCGATAGACAAGCAGAATTCCTCAGTGCAGAATTTATCCTAACTCTGGTACCTTTGTAGTTATCGAGCTAAATTTTGTGCACAGGCGCACTTGATAATCGAAACGGTTGATGCACGGAAAAAACGACTTAGTGCTCTGAGCGCCAGAAGAAGAGTTGGTTGGATCAACTAGATAGTTGGTTGGATCTACTAGATGGTTGGTTACCACAACTAAGTAGTTTAGTTATTTAGTCGACTTAAGCCCGGTGTACTCGGTGCAAGTTTTCGTGCTGTCTTCTCTGCTGGATTTCCCTGATTGTTGGAAAGTTTGGTGGGGACTAGGATCTAACCAATCAGTGAAATCCAGCCGAGAAACCAGCACGAAAACTTGCACCGTGTACACCGGGCTTAAGTTATGGTAACCAACCATCTAGTAAATCTCTGAGCGCCAGAAGAGAAGTTGGTTGGATCAACTAGATAGTTGGTTGGATCTACTAGATGGTTAGCTACCACAACTAAGTAGTTTAGTTATTTAGTCGACTTAGTTATGGTAACCAACCTTCTAGTAAATCTCTGAACGCCAGAAGAGAAGTTGGTTGGATCAACTAGATAGTTGATTGGATCTACCAGATGGTTGGCTACCACAACTAAGTAGTTTAGTTATTTAGTCGACTTAGTTATGGTAACCAACCATCTAGTAAATCTCTGAGCGCCAGAAGAAAAGTTGGTTGGATCAACTAGATAGTTGGTTGGATCTACCAGATGGTTGGCTACCACAACTAAGTAGTTTAGTTATTTAGTCGACTTAGGTATGATAACCAACCATCTAGTAGATCCAACCAACTATCTAGTGGACCCAACCAACTTCTCTTCTGGTGCTCAGAGATTCATCTTGGTGGAGATGATCGAGTTATAACGGGTAGAGTTGCGTAATTGCCAGAATAACTTACGTCGGTGCAGAACAAGTCCAAAAAGAAAGAGAATGAAGGATTGGGCTTTTGTCTGTCGGAAGTTGATGATGCGGGAGCCGTACTTAGCTGTATTGTTAAGGGTAACGCTTGAACCCAGAACTATCCAAACTTTCAGCGCCGTTATTACCCTCGAATATTACCTCGCCGTACAATCTTTGAGAGGCTTCTCAAGCGTAGCATAATATGGCCTAAAATCTTGGCTCAGCCATATAACTTCGAGGCCTGGTTCCCTCGTAGCAAACCTCTCGACCTACACCTATCGTATGCCTTCAAGGTATGTGTATCACAAGTCGAAGGGGAGTTTGAGATCCGGTCTTTAAAAATCGAGCGTTGGGGCTCACGGTCTGAAACAATGCGGGGGAGCGAGATAGGACGATGATGATGGAACGTCATGTTGGAGGAATAAAGGGAAGAGGAAAACGAGCAGCAGGTATCGCATGCGTCAGGGCCATGGAATAGGGCCGCGTGTGTGTTGCTAAGGTCGTGCATCGCACGATGAAGGGTGAGAGAGTGCAAAAGAGGGATTGAGAGGGAAAAGTGGCTCGGGGCAAGGGCAAGCCATGATACATAAAGGCAAAGTGCGAAAGGGAGAACACGGTTCGGGCGCTGGGAGCAACGAGGAGAGAACGAGCCCTGCGCAAACCCGACGAGCCCTCAGCTATAAATCATCCCTGCTTACGCTCGGCTTGGTTAGTGCCCGAGCGGATCCAAGAGAGAGAAAGAGGTAGAAAGAGACTGAGAGTGAGTGGAGGAGCGGAAGAGTGAGTGAATCAGCCGCTCTCTCGCTCCTTCTTTATGCTGCGGTTCTCCGTCGCGGAAAACCAGCGAAAGCCGCGCCATACCGCGAGAACACGTCCGGCATGAGAGCGAGATCATTCATCCATTCATTCTTTGGATTTTAGCGAGAGAGAGAGAGAGAGAAGACCGCTCACGCGATCATGTATTGATTAACGCAGGGTCTGTCCCTGGGGTCTATCCCTTTCCCTTTGGGTTTTCGCCCTTCCATCAGATTTTCTTTCTGGCCAATTTTGTATCCCGCCCTGGAATAATGTACGGTCTGTTATCATATTCCCACGAATTATATCGTTCCACGACCATCGTTGATCACAACCTTATGCCGTAAACATACGACAACGCTTCTGGTGGTCCTTTTCCCTTCTGCCATCAACATTATTTCCAGCTCGCATAATTTACTTTTTTTCCATGCCTTTTTTCATGTTTCTAGGTATACATATGTATGTATACGGGGCGTTCCATCCCAAATCGGATAGTTTGAAAAACTTTTTTTTTATTTCCCCACATTTTTTATATTTTTTAGTACCCATCAAAAGACTTGAATAAAATCCACCGTCAAAAGACTTAAAGGTTAAATTTTGAGATTTTTTCGATCACCCGTTCACAAGGTATTAAATTATGAAAAAAACCGCTCTTTTTTCGGTTTTTTAGTCATTACTTCTTTAATAATGGTTCAAATTAAGTGTTTTTTTTTCAAATTTTTTTTTTATGGCCTTTTCAGGAAAAAATAAAAAAAATATATTCGACGTGTTTTTGAATAAGTTTTTGGTGCTTTAAACTTTGAATCGTGTTTTTAAAAGTGAGTGTATTTCGATTTTTTTGAAAACTTTTTATTTTCAACTTTTATTTATTCAACTATTTTTAAGACTAGTCCGCGGTCGTGGGCCTCCATAATAACTTTTATTTTTTTGATTTTTGGAAATAAAAAAAACAACCTGTAAATTATTATGAATATCAGTTTATGTTACTGTATACAGTGTATAGTCTTTTTTTTCATTATTTAGAATTTATTTTGGCATTTTTTTATTATTAGCAGATTCTTAAAATTAATAATAAATCGTTAAGGCTGTTTATGAACAATAATAACAACAGTTTTTATTTATTCACGTATTCTTTTGAAAATATTACACATACGATTAGTTCCTGAATTAAAATATTCCTTTGCCATTTGAATAATTGAATGAAATTTTTGTGTCCTCGTGATTGACTTGGCAATATTGTATCACGAATAAAATTTTTCTTTTGCATCTAAATAGTGTTTCTGAGGTAAAAATTTGACAGCAATATTCGGTAGAATATTTGGGTTCGATGCCCAGCCATGCAATTCTTAAACTGTTGTTATTTGCTCATCTATTAATTATTAATTTTTTATTTTTATTTTTAAAAAGTTGTTGAATAAATAGAAGTTTAAAATAAAAAATTTTAAAAAATCAAAATATGCACTCACTTTTGAAAGCACGATTCAAAGTTCAAAACTCAAAAAACTCATTTAAAAACACGTCGAATATATTTTTTTTTTTCTGAAAAGGCCATAAAAAAACAAAAAATTTCAAAAAAAGAACACTCAATTTGGACCATTATTAAAGAAGTTATGAGCAAAAAACCGAAAAAGAGCGTTTTTTTTTAAATTTAATATCTTGTGAACGGGTAATCGAAAAAATCTAAAAATTTAACAGGAAGTGTCTTTTGATGGTTGCTAAAGAATATTAAAAAATTGAGGAAAAAAAAAGTTTTTCAAACTATCCGATTTGGGATGGAATGCCCCATATGCAAATCCCTTACATTCTTTCGAACTGCTGCCGCCACGTGGCGTTAAAATTCGAGCGAGTTTTTGAGCCATCAATCTCTCGGCACTTCTTCGCACACTTTATATATGCCACAGGAAGAACGTAAGGACGAAGATGTGTGTATATACTCATATATATGAGGTATTTCAGTCCAAGTGTATAAACCCGTGAACCTGACCCTCTCAGATTTATTTGATTTTTTTTTTCATATGATCGCATGGAGTCTAAAATACACCCTCATAATTTTTTTTAGATTTTTCCCTTATTTCAAACATCCCTTATTTAAAAAAAAATAAAAAAACCCCATTTTTTCAAAATCTGAAAAAATTCTGAAAAAACCGTGATAATATGTAAAAAATTTCAAGCTACTACCCGTAGTGGGTAGATTTTTTTTCTGTGTTTTACGTATTGGATTTGAAAAAAAAAAATTTTGTTTAAAACGCCATTTTTTTAAAAACACACTTGGGCTGGAATCCCTCATATATATGCATGAGTGTGTGTAATACATAATATGGAGGGAAAAGTCTACTCTGGCTTCGGGGTCTCTCCTATCCCGCTCCTTCGTTCATTTCCCTCGTTGCATCGCGTTCTTTTGCCCCGTGCTCGGGGGCCTCTTAATATGTTAAGTTGAAACACCGTCGGGAAACCACCACTTTTCTCGGTGTTCATTAGAGAAGTAGCGCGGGAGAAAAAAAAAAGAGCAAGTGAGCGCGAGAGAAAGGGAGATAAGAAACTTTGGGCTGAACATTGTAAGAAAGATGGAGAGAGAAACTTTAAGTGAGACGAAGAAAAGATTCACTGGGGCCTCGAGCTTCAACTCGGCCCCATAGTTTTAACCCCTTCGAGCTCTTTTCCTCGCTTTTTATCTTCTTCTCTCTCTCTCTCTCTCTCTCTCCCCCCCTCTCTCTCCCTCTCTCTCTCTCTCTCTCTCTCTCTCTCTCTCTCTCTCTCTCTCTCTCTCTCTCTCTCTCTCTCTCTCTTTCTCTCTCTCTCTCTCTCTCTCTCTCTCTCTCTCTCTCTCTCTCTCTCGCTCACTCTCTATCTCTATCTCTCTTTCTCTCTACCGCGGTAATTCCGCATGGGGCTGCTTTTCTCTTCTCTCTGTCATCAATCTCCTCACTTTTCTCTCTGGTCCGAAATCTTCTTGCCTCGCGCCGCTACCTAAGACAAACGGATATATATCCTCGGTTCTACGTTAACGCTCCTGGTCTGATGGAAGGCAGGTCCTGACCGCACATTAGAACCCCTCCGGCACGGGCAAACGTGAGACCCGGTGTAATCAGTGATTAGTAATTAAGAAGATCCCGAAGAAGCCTCCTAATAGGAACCAGCCAGGGAATATCCAGAGAACATTGTTCGAGGCAATATTCGAGAGAATCTGAATCTGTTCTGGTCTAGAGGTACTATTTTGAGCGTTTTTTCGAGCACGATAAAAAAAAATGTTTTTAACATTCTTTTTTTTTTCAACATACTTACTATACTTATTATACATTGAAGATTGGTAAAAAATTTGAAGTAAATCGGTTGAGTAAAACTGGAGATATCATGTCAACCGTGTTGAGAAAAGTAGTTTTGAGAAAAACGTCTGTTGTCCGATTTTTTTAGTCCGAAGCTGCTGCGTCACTAAAATAGCTATAACTCCGTAAAGTATTGGAATTGAAAAATGTCCTTTCGAGGATATATCCTTAAAAGTCTAAACTTTAAGAATGTACAAAAAAAATGATTTTTTCAAAATTCTAGACCAGAATACTTCCTTAAAGTTGCTCTCCTACGTAATGGGCATAATTGCTACGGCACTAAAATGGCTATAACCCCGTAAATTATTGAAATTGAAAATTTTCCTTTAAATGATATATCCTTAAAGGTCTAAACTTCAAGAATATACAAAAAACAATTATTTTTTTTAAATGCTAGACCAGAATAGCATAGTTGCTGCGGCAATAAAATAGCTCTAACTCCGAAAATTATAGAAAAAAAAATTCCTATCGAGAATATATCCTTAAAGGTCTAAACTTTAAGAATATGCAAAGAAAATTGATTTTTTCAAAATTCTACACCTGAATATCCCCTTAAAGTTACGCTCCAACGTGATGGGCGTAGTTGCTACGTCACTAAAATAGCTATAACTCCGTAAATTATTGGAATTAAAAAATTTCTTTTCGAGGATATATTCCCAAAGTCCTAAAGTTTAAGCATATGCAAGAAAAATGATTTTTTCAAAATTCTAGTCCAAAATACCCCTTCAAAGTTACGCTCCGACGTGACGGGCGTAGTCGCTACGTCACTAAAATAGCTATAACTGTAAATTATTGGAATTTTAAAATTTCTTTTCGAGGATATATTCCCAAAGGCCTAAACTTCGAGAATATGCAAAAAATTTGATTTTTTCAAAATTGGAGACCAGAATACCCTTTTAAAGTTACGCTCCGACGTGACGGGCGAAGTTGCTACGTCACTAAAATAGCTATAACTCCGTAAATTATTGAAATCTAAAAATTCCCTTTCGAGGATACTTCTGAAAGATCTAAACTTTAAGAATATGTAAAAAATTTGATTTTTTCAAAATTCTAGACCAGAATACCCCCTCAAAGTTACGCTCCGACGTGACGGGCATCGTTGCTACGTCACTAAAATAGCTATAACTCCGTAAATTATTGGAATCTAAAAATTCCCTTTCGAGGATATATCCTTAAAGATCTAAACTTTAAAAATATGCAAAAAAAATGATTTTTTCAAAATTCTAGACCAGAATACTCCCTTATCCTGGCTCGTTCCTTCGTAAAACGCTTCAGCACGAACTCTCTATACCCCATGAAGGGAATCTAGGATATAGCACTCATTCGATGATACTCCTCCAACACTCACAGACGTGTTTTATTTTTGGCCTTTGTTTGCAAAACTTGTACAGTTTCGTGTGCTCCCAATGAAGTTTAAACGAGTAACAGGTGTGTTCGTGATAACATTAGGCAGTGTTTTCCCTCACTCCGTCATTCCCCGTTTGACGCTCATTTCCTCTGGTGAAACGAGCAGACGGGCGAAACCGGACGTCCCTCGACGCTTTGATTGCCCAAAATACAAGATGTTTCGCGGGTTTGTACAGCGGGCAATTCGGGGGCAAATGGGGCTTCCTCCTGAAACAAAACCGCATCTCCTCTTCTTCCCAACTCACGCGCGTAAAATTCCGCCGTGAAAACACGCACGAGCTTCGCTTCTCTATCCAAAAGCTCTCCTTTATTTTCAGGCTCTCTCGCGCGAAATGAAAAGTTTCAGCGTAAAACGAACAAACTGCAGGAGCGTACGTGCAGCGTCGTATAAAGTGCACATATCGACTATGACAGGTGTTTCACAGTTTCTTTGAAGAAGAGTTATGAAAGTTTCATCGGTATATGTCCGCCACTCGAAAATCCAACGCTCTATCTCGAAACTCTTCCGACAATGGATAAAATGCGCTCTCCACATCAATTTCTCTATTTTTGCTCCCGTCGCTTTTCAAGCGTTTTTCACTATCCGAGTGTCGAGCACGAGAAATAAGAATTCCAAGACTGGAGCAAAAATGTCAAATGTGCATCCCCGTAAATGCGATGGACATCGGTCGAGTCCTTCTGGACGAAAAATTTTCAAGACAAAGTTTCACTCAAGTTTTAATACGACCGTCGCACTATTCGCAGCGTTTTCCGCGCTCCATTTCCCTCAAACATCCAACACGTACCTTCTTACACTCGTGAAAAGTTGCCGTCATAGTCGGCAGATGAGTGGCCTCGTTTTATTCTTCTCCAGAAGAAACAAAGCATGAACTATGAGGAGAAGGAGCGAGCGAGGGAAATAAAAAGAAAGGGAGATGGAGTGAGTGAGAGGCTTTTATCGTCCATATCACAATGATATAAAATATACATTAGAGTGATTCAAGAAAAGCGAATATTTTTTGTTTTTCGAAGCAACACATTAAATACTTTCGGAAAGGTGAAAAAAGATCCCTGTTGAAATTAGAGCTCTTAATAAAAATATTTAGCGGTGGCGCATCGCATATCTTGATTTCCCATTTAAATGACACAGAAAAAAAAGATTTCAAACGATGACATTTTATATCTCGGCCTCGAGTCAATGTAGCGAAATGAACGACACATATTCTTGCAGGAACGAATGCTCTAAAAAAAGAGCTTTTATGATTTTTCGATGAACTCACTGCTTCAAAAGTTATTCGAGGTTAAAGTTAAATTTAAAGTAAAATTCACTTTTTTTTTTAATTTTCCCGCAAAACGGGATCCCGAAACAACTTCACTCAATTTTTTTTTTTAAAACAACCCCAATTCTATTCCTTCAGTAACATATCACTTTTTTGTAATAATTGTACTCTCCAGATTTTAATTAGCTTCGCACATTTTTCTTCCAGTTTCTTCAGAAATGTTCTGGAATACCACAAGGGATCACCTATTTTTTTAAATGATTTTTGTGAGACAGATAAATTAATCGTTTTGTAAAGAAGTAGCTTTTTTAACAATTGCAAAGCCTTATTTGGTGCTTGGACTGCTGAAAGAGATGTAAACCATATTTTTACATGAATTAAGATGATATTTATTAATGAGTTTTAACATTCTGCCGGAAACGAAAAAAAAAGTGAAATTTACTCTAAATGTAACTTTAACCTTGAATAACTTTTGCAGGAGTGAGTTTATCGAAAAATTATAAGAAATCTTTTTTGCAGAGCCTTCGATTCTCTACAAGAATATGTGTCGTTCATTTCGGTACATTGACTCGAGGCCGAGATATAAAATGTCATCGTTTGAAATTTTTTTTTCCTGTGTTATTTAAGTGGGAAATCAAGATATGCGATGCGCCACCGCTAAATATTTTTATTAAAAGCTCTAATTTCGACAGGCATGTTTTTTCACCTTCCCGAAAGTATTTAATGTGTTACTTCGAAAAACAAAAAATATTCGCTTTTTTGAATCCGTCTAATATACATGGACATAAATGTCCGCGAGTGTGCGTTGAGTTTGGAGGAGGAGGAGGGGGGGGGGGGGAGAGGAGGCGGAGGAGGAGGAGATTGGAGGAGTTTGAGCACGAGAAAAGGAAACGGCAAGAAATAATACGAGTATTTTTGCTGCTTTTTTTTTTATTAACAAGGTCAAGATCCTTGAAAGGAAAGTCTCTCTTGTTCGACCTCCTCGACTGTGCAAGAATCCCATACAATGCCTTTATTATTATATATGTAGCCAACCTATTCAATACAATGTGCCCTCTGAAGAGGATATTACACTCGAAGGAACAGAGGGTCGAGAATTTATCCCCATCGTCTCTCGCGACTATTTCCTTCGTGTTTCCCATCCCCCAGGATCTATACCCAATATATATATATTTTTTTGCCTTCCCCAAAGAATATGTCTAAAGCTAAGAACAGGCTTAAGCACGAAAATGCGCCTCACCGTTTTGTAACGAGCGTCCCAAACATATCGATTTCCACTGAAAGCTGATAAAAGCTCGCTGTCGTTATCGGCTTCCACTCGAAAACGCGGTGAATTCATTTTATTTCGAAATGATTCGAAAACGCTCGGGAGCAAAAGTCATGGGAGAAAGAAAGAGAGGGAGGGAGGAAGTGATAGAGAGGAGAAAAAGGATGAGGGGCAGAGGAAACACGAAAGGGGAGGATAATTGAGATGATTGGAAGTTGGTAAGAGAGACCGTGAGTATATAATATATATGGGGCGATCCATGTCAAATCAACCACTTTTAAATCCGACCACTTTCGATTTGGCTGAAATTTTGTTTTTCCTTTTCTACCTCATTGAAACAAAAACTTTCAGGAAATTTTCAAATTTTTTAACCCAACCCAAAAAAGGCTTTTTTTAAAATGGCTATAACTTCTTCAAAAATTCACTAATTGGGACGTTTTTTTTTCAAAATTTTTTCTCTTTAAATGTACTTTCCGAAAAAATAAAACAAAAAATGTTAAGATATTAAAATCTATGAGATTTTTCGAGAAAAATCATCTTTTTCTTGGGAATGACCTATATGTACACATATAGATGGAGGGAACGCGAAAGGTGGGGTAAAAAAGGACGATGGGAAGACGAGAGTGGAGCGTTAGAGAAAACGACGTGGATTCTGAGCCAAAGCCGCAAAAACGACTCGGTGTAACGGATGTTTCCTCGATTCCAATTTTTTTCTTTCCCTCTCCCCGTCGTATCACTCCTTCGTTCTATCCAACCCGAGCTTTTATAGCCCCCTTCGTCTCGTTTTCTTCATCCGGAGGAATTTCTTTGTTTCGACGATTCCATCGCGATTTTCGTTTCTTTCCCGTTCTCAGCAATCCTCGATTCTCTCGATTATTTCGCGAATATATTTGGCTCCTTTCTCATTCTCGATTGTCAAATATATTTATCCTTCTTGATTCTTATTATACACAGAAATCCGTGAAATATTGTCTAATCCGAAGGACGATACGCAGCTTATCGCGTCGAAGGATCTTTCACGTGGCCTCCCAGGATCTTTGGCCTTTCATTAAGTATCCCGGTGTTATACCGTCTTGAATATTTGTTCGTGCATTCAGTCATCCTTAATAAGTATACGTATACACTACCGCTCAAAAGTTTGGAAACACTCGACCCGATTCCGCGCCGCACAAAAAGTTTCACTGCTCTTTTAAAAATGTAGATATTTCAATTTAACACCCGGCATTTCAAAGAGGACATATTCAGCTTCATTTCCCTTGTAAAAAATTTTTTTTCGATTTTTTTTGAACCCGGTATGCCTTTTGAAACGTGTTCGTTTTTCAGCTTTTTTTGGCGTTGAAATTTTTGCGCATAACTCATGCATTTTTTTTTAATTGTTTTCCGCATGAAAAAAATTGTGGGGGGGAG
This sequence comes from Alloplasta piceator, assembly GCA_946863875.1. Lineage (NCBI taxonomy): Eukaryota > Metazoa > Arthropoda > Insecta > Hymenoptera > Ichneumonidae > Alloplasta > Alloplasta piceator. The sequence continues at coordinate 50,623,126 of OX333073.1, forward strand.
TATTAGCTTCAATTTCGTTTTTTTTTTAAGTTTCGTTAAATTTTTTATCGCCAGAATATTCATTTTTTTTTGCAAAAAACGACCATATTTATAACATGTCGCGTAACTCTAAAATTATTGGATTTTTGTGAAATCACTTGGAAGGTAAAAAGTTGCATACGATCATTCTGGATTAAATGAAATTTTTGCAGAATTTTTTTTCAAAATTTTTTTCTGTTCACGAGTTATTTTTTGTCTCAAACAATTTGGTCTCTAAACACGGCTTTTTCTTTAAACAACCTCATCTGAACGGTTTTTTCAATGGAAAACCTCATCTACACGGTTTTTTCATTAAAAAACCCGTGTAGACGAAAAAATATCCCCTTGACAAGAATAATTTTCGAAAAAAAAATTTCGACAAAATACCATTGAAATATCTTCATTTTTAAAGGAGCAGTGAAACGTTTTGTGTGGCGCGGAATCGGGGCAAGTGTTTCCAAACTTTTGGACGGTAGTGTATACAATATATTGGCAGACAGAGAAGAAGAGGGAAGGAGAATAAGCGGCTCCGCCGCAGTGATTATCGGTTCCAACGTGAGGTGTATTAATATACAGGAATCAGTAGAGAAAATGATTCACTGCGCTCATCCACGACCTCATGGTCAACTTCCCTGCCGCATCTCCTACCCCTCCCCCCACTTATCCCACCACGTCTATTCCTTTAGTCAGGATTAGAGATAGCTTCGTCGGATAAGGGAGATTCTCTCCGCATTTGCCATCTTGCGTCCTCCGGGGAACACGAAGTAGCGAAGACCCGGACTATAACGAGTACTCGGTTGCTCCTCAAGTGCCCCTCAATGTTCCATACCATCTCCCTCCCACTATCTATTTATCTAGTTATCTGTTTATCTCCTCTCCTCTCCTCTCCTTTCCTCTCCTCTCCTCTCCTCTCCTGTCCTCTCCTCTCCTCTCTCCTCTCTCCTCTCCTCTCCTCTCCTCTCCTCTCCTCTCTCTCCTCTCCTCTCCTCTCCTCTCCTCTCCTCTCCTCTCCTCTCCTCTCCTCTCCTCTCCTCTCCTCTCCTCTCCTCTCCTCTCCTCTTCTCTCTTCCTCTCTTCACCCCTCCTCCTCTCTTCTCTTCTCTTCTCCTCTCTCCTCTCTCCTCTCTCCTCCCCTCTCCTCCTCTCTCCTCCTCTCTCCACCTCTCTCCTCTCTCCTCCTCTCCTCCTCCTCTCCTCCTCCTCTCCTCCTCCTCTCCTCCTCCTCTCCTCCTCCTCTCCTCCTCCTCTCCTCCTCCTCTCCTCCTCCTCTCCTCCTCCTCTCCTCCTCCTCCTCTCCTCCTCCTCTCCTCCTCCTCTCCTTCTCCTCTCCTCCTCTCCTCCTCCTCTCCTCCTGCTCTCCTCCTCCTCTCCTCCTCCTCTCCTCCTCCTCTTCTCCTCCTCTCCTCCTCCTCTCCTCCTCCTCTCCTCCTCCTCTCCTCCTCCTCTTCTCCTCCTCTCCTCCTCCTCTCCTCCTCCTCTCCTCCTCCTCTCCTCCTCCTCTCCTCCTCCTCTCTCCTCTCCTTTCCTCTCCTCTCCTTCTCTCTTTCTCTGCTCGTCCGGATCGACGCGAATTATTTAGTTCTCCCAACCGAGACTCCGATGACCCCGCAAGTACTATCGCAAGTACTCATGTGCCCTCCGCCACAACGGTGGCGGATACGAGGAGAGTTTGCTCCTGCGAATTAATACTCCAGCACTTGCCCGACAGCTTGAACGTACAGAAAGGATAGGCCAAGTACACACACACACACACACACACACACACACACAAATATCTATGAAGTATGCGCGGTACACACGTAGTTTTGCTATAAACGGGGTAAGCTCGGATCTCCACTTCACGTTCCTTGTCGAATCGAGAACCTCGCACGAACTCTCTGAGGTATAACCTCCGCTATCCTCGCTCCTGCTTTCGCAGGAATCGATGGCCCCACGTCTGAAAAATCGATTCTGAATTGTACCTACCTCATATCGTGGAATATTCAAACGATTTAGCCAAAATTTCATCGCCACTTCAACATTTTTGGTTGGGTTGGGTTGTACTGGAATACGAAAATCGAGTACTTAAGGATTTTTCACGCACATAACCTTTCGGAATATAATTCTATACATATACTAACTAAGCTACCTCTTTAAAAAAAAAAATCCGTTTTTTTGCAAATCCTAGAGTGGTCCAAGTCCGTAAGAAATTCAATACCATTTAAACAAGACGTTTAGGGAAATTTTAAGCGTGAGAGAAAAATTTCGAATAAAAATTCTGATAGAAATCAAAGCTTCTAGCACCAGAAAGGAGAATGAATCAAATTCACCGAAACTCTATTTCAAATATCAAATATCGAACCGCTATTCAAATCAAAGGATATTTATTACGACCGCGATGCGCTCTGTATGGCAAAGAGGTCCAATTTGCGAGTTAAAAGGAAGGTATGAAAACAAAAAAGTTTTTCCATATACCTTTGCGCGAGAAAACGTGGATCGAAATGGGAAAAGCCTTTGAAAACTGAAGGAGAAATAACACCCGCAATTTCGCGAGGCTCGTTGCCGAGTCTAAACCGCAAAATAGTTGGAATATATACATACATATATATATATGTATGTATTAGAGTGTGCTCTTTTCATAGGAAAAGTTTCGAACCTATTCGTATCCATCTATATATACATAATCGACACGTCTCTATACCTATATACATATATATATATATAGCTACGTACATAGATCCCTACGTACCTTTGTCATATATCTACGTGTATAGAAAACAGTGTCCTGATGACGCTATATATATCCGACAGGCAAAGGAAAGCTCTGCACTCGACGTGCATATTTACGCGCGTTTCTCTTTGTACCTGACAGAGAGAAAGAGAGGGAGGAAGAGAGAGACAGAGAAAAAGAGCGATCATGTGCGGGGGGGTACCAGAAGCAGTTCAGGGCGAGGTGCCCTCGCGATTAACGCATGTAGAGACCTAAAAGTGCGAGTTTGCGAGAGGAATGAGTTTTCAACCAACTTCCCCATCCATCTATCCACTTCACCTGTGCGCCTCCGTGTGTTCAACCAGCACACACACACACACACACACACACACACACACACACACACACACACACACACACACACACACACACACACACACACACACACACACACACACAGAACGATTCCTGTTCGTTTCTGCACTCTGTATCCATCTATATCTGTATATATATGGGACATTCCACGTCAAATCGCGCGGCCTGACCCCCTCGGATTTTGATGTCCAATGAATTGTGGGTAATTATTTTTGGCCCATCATCGAACTATGACGAAAATATCTGTTTTGGGCCCTAGTTTCTGTGAAAAAAATTTCATTAATTTAAAAAAGGCCCCTCTTTGTGTTTCCATAAATTTAATGATTTTTTAGCTCGGGCAACCCATAAAAAATGAAATAAAAATTTCTAAAAATTTGAGGTCATGTTTTGGGCCAAAAGAAACTCACGATTCATTGGACATCAAAGCCGAGGGGGTCAGTCCGATGACCGCGTGATTTGACGTGGAATGCCCCATGTGTATATAGTGTATACTTGCTGCCTGGATCCTCCTCATCTTCTCTGTAACGCGCGTTTCTCTTTACTCTCACTCTCTCATCCGCCTCCCTCCCTCTCCCTTTCGCTCTCTATGACTCTGATGTTGCCTTAAACTCGCATCGCATTTCAAAACTGCACCCGTTTACGCCCGTTCGTTTGACTTCAATTGAGCGACGGCCTTTTCAGCCATCGGCGCCGTACTCCTTCACCCTGTTCTATTATACCGTGCTTTATGAACAATATACGTATATACTAGGGTGACAGTTATTTGAGCTTGGGCGAAAAAAGTTCAACGCCACCCCAAAAACATAATCAAGGTGTATCAAAAAAAATCTGTGTAAAGTTTGGAGGCGCTCGGAAAATTGGAACACGCGCCACCGAACGATTGAAATTTTAAATGTAAAATACATGTATTTATCCTACGCATCAATGATTTTTTTTCCGACGATAATATTAATGAGAAAATTTGAAACTTGGTACACTTGTTGTGCATAGTATGGTGTACAAAACCAAATTTTTTAAATTTTTTTCATTCATAATTTTGTTAATGACAAGCTCTGTAGAGATGCCCAAAAAAAATTAAAAATTTCAATCGCTCGGTGGCGCGTTTTCCAATTTTCCGAGCGACTCCAAACTTTACACAGATTTTTTTTGATACACTTTGATTATGTTTTCAGGGTGGCACTGAACTTATTTCGCCAAAGCCTAAATAACTGTCACCCTAGTATATACACCGACATAGCCGAATGTGTGCTTCATGGTGCGTTCAAATTTCGAAATTTCGATTTTTAAGAACATTTTTGCCCTAAATTGTTTATAAAATGGAAAATATTTTTTGGTAAAATAAATCTTAGATTAATTACTAAAAAATATATTTATAAAGCTTGTGTACAAATTTGAGACCGATCGGTTTTGCCGTTTTCGAGAAATCTCGCTCAAAGACTTTAAAAACACAGTTTGGAGAAAAAGGCGTTCAAAGTTTCAAAAGTACTTCACACAAAGTAATTACGGGTTTACAAATATGCCTGTAACTTCGAAAATATTTGTCGGATTGACATGAAATTTTCTGTGTATATATATACTTAACCCGTAATGATTACACTTCCCCAGAATATCATAACAGTCACACTGGGTCAATTTGACCCGAGCCAACTTTGAGCGATTACCGAAACAAGACGACGCGTTATATTCCGTATAAAAATTCAGAGACATAATTCGAACATTGACAAATGTGCTCTCGTCGATAGCACTGTAAATTTTTTATTTCTAAGTACTGAAAAAAATTACTGAAAAAAAGTGTCTAGAAAAATACATTTTTCTACGTAAAAATTCACAACTTTTTCAATTTTCAATATTTTTTCGTAAAAATTTAGCACGATACTCTTCAATAATAGTGCTTTCATAAAAAAATAGTTTAAAATAAAAATATGACTGCTTATCTACCGCACACCTAAATGGCAGTATGAGTCCAGTTTTCGGCTTAATATTAAATTTTTCACAAAGTTCGGGTCAATTTGACCCATGGTGATCATAACGGATTGAATATATGCACATTACGAAAATGAAATTTAAAAAAATCGATTTTTTTTTAAATCCTGACTGCGTCCAACCCGTTAAAGTTGACGACACAGAGACAGAAAGATAGGGAGGGAAACGAGCAGATTGCAGGTTTGAGAGACTTGGAAAATAACACGCTCCGCTAGACGACCGAGACATTGAGACGAGAATGTACATATTTCATGCACGGAGTTAATATCGTGCATACAATCGTGCACATTCTGTACATGACCGTGCACCAACATCCTATGATTCTCTATTTCTCTCTCTCTCTCTCTCTCGCTCACTCTCCACTCTCGTGCTCACTCGACAAGGGAAAATAGTCGACGTCTGGCAAATTGAGCGTCCCAAGCTCTCTCTGTTATCCACGAGAGGATAAATGGGATTGTCCATTCGTATATAGTCCCTATCACGTAATAACGATATATATATATATATCAATGGCAAAACCATGGCGATGTAGAAGAGAGTTTAAGGGGTAGCGGTGTGGAAGCGGAGGCGCAAGGGTAGTATCGAGCGACGCGCGAGGCGTGACGACAGCCGGGGCGCGTCCTCGTCCACATATACACGCGCGTGTACTTTCCTTCACCCCCCCCCCCCCCCCAGCAAAAGGAACGCTTTCGCCATCCTCGAAATCACGCGCGCGCGCGACTCCATTCCCGATATCTGTATAACCCGAGAACAGGGAATCCCTCCCGACATTGAACGGCTCGCGTTCATTCGTTTCGCGAAAAGACACACTGACTATCCTGCCGAGATTGGCGAGATTCCAAGGGAAACAAAAACCCTGCGCCACGATTTCGAGGTTACCATTGTGTCCCTGTCTGTGTGGGAAGAGCCAGAGAGAAAATGATCCGCGCACGAGCTGGGATTCAACCGAAAACGACTCTCCGATATGGCTTTTCCCTCTTCCAGAAACGTACTGGAATATCCGTATGAATTTATGACCAAATACAGGACCATCCTGCCACAGTGGATCCAGCGCACGTGGACTTGGCAAGGATGTTTGTAAAAACGTCTATAAACGCCATTTCTTGGGGAGTTTACGAGGATGCACTTTGAAGAATTTCAGAGTGGCTTCTATTTTGCTGCTATCTGGGACTTGTGCACGGAAAGAACGAGTTAGTTGTAGCGACCAACTGGTTTGTAAGATATGCTCGTAGTAATTAGTTAGTTGGGGCAACCATTTTCGTCGTTACCGCAACTATTGTATTGTCAGCCAAACGCCCAACCAATGAAAAGTTGGTTACGGGAACCACGACAATGGTTGCCCCAACCAACTAGTTCCTAGAAGCTTATCTCACGAGTTGGTTGCCATAACCAACTCGTTTTTTCCATGTATGAATTGATATTGGGCTTGAATGAAGATTTCCCGTGTAGAAATGTGATAGGGCAACCATTAGTTGATTCTTGCCCCTGATCCGCCCTGCCTGATCCGATTTTCCTGGCAGGGCCCTGACATGGAACTTAACGACCTGGTCCCTAGTTATTACATTGAAATAATCACTTATTACCAGTGCCCTGCATGATCAGAATATGAACAGTTTCCGACGACGTTATTTTTACACTTTTAAGCAAAACATATTTTTATTTTATTACCCTGGCAGGGCTCTGATGTGAAAACTAATTGGATTGCCCTGAGTATTTATTAAAATAAAATTATTTGTATATCGGCTTTCAGTAGTATAATAATAATAATAATAATAATAATAATAATAAATAACAATAATATTAATAACAATAATAATAAATTAACAATCATTGCCTCGTTTATTGTTATTATTGTTATTATTGTTATTATTATTATTATTATTATTATTATTATTATTATTATTATTATTTAATTATTATTATTATTATTTAATTATTATTTACTTTTATCCCGCGAGAATAACAAGCAATTGTGCGCCTGTCACAAGTTCGTTACGTAGGCAGAGGATTATTATTATTATCACGACGAACCGCATCGCGTTAGTTCCGAGACTTGACGCGAGATGGCGCAGGACAGCAACCGTTGAACTCGCATACGGATAATGTGTTCAGTATGCTTATATAGACGGGTGCGAGCACGGATGTTAGCAGAAGTCGGTGTCGGAAGAATCCATACAAGGAGTTCCTGCCGTCTTATGTAATTGTACTTATTTATTTAATTCTCGTAGAGAATTTCCGTTCACTCGGAATCTAATATTCTCTTCGAGGATTGCCAAAAGAAAAGTGTACCCTAAGAAAGGGTTGCCTCGAAATAAATAATAAGATGCATACATTGAAAAAGGAGTACCTCGTAAAAACGAATTGTTTAAAAAGCGCTTCGGTGTATGATCGTGACCGTGATCAGGGCCTTTAAGGGCATGATTCTAAAAATCTTAGGGGCCTGATCAGGATCTGCTAGGGCCGGATCATATCGTCATAGGGGCCTGATCATGACCGCCGGATCCGAAAATGGCCAGCCAGGTGTTACATGGCTAAACAGGGCCTGTTAGGATGAGCGGATCATTTCCCTACATTAGTTAGGGAGGGCAAGTCAGGGGCAGAAGTTTTTCCCTACCAAAATTTCTACACGGGTTTTGGACAATGGCGATTTAGGAGGAGCAACGATTTTTGACAAGTGTATAGGAACAAAAACAGTCACTGCTTTTTTGGATGAAGAAATAGCTTATAAATTTTGGAGTACAGGGAAAAAAATGGTTGGTTGGGTATTTGTTGGTTACCGTATCTGGTTCGTTACAATAACCACCTAGCATTAGTTCCATCTGCTATTCATAGTTAGTTGACGTGACCAGTCAGCACAACTGACTTGATTAGTCAGTCCAACTAATAAAATAGTATTCAGGAGGGTAAAGGATGGACAACGAATTTTATAAATCTTGTAGAGCACTAAGTCTAATCTCAGAGCACTAAGATAGTTGGTTAAGTAAACTATTTTTTCTTACCGCAGCTAAGTTGTTTTTTCTTTGTACATCATGCAATGGTTTTTGCGACATCGTAGGATTGATTGGTTCAATGTTAAGCTTATACCCAAGGCTAAGATATTCATAACTCCAAACCCGCCGCAACTGTGTTCATTTTTGTTAAATTCCAACTCGTCCTAAATTGATACTGGATTTAGATCCTAGAGAATTTTCATCTGTGTAAGGCAGTCACTGAATATATCGTACGAATAGTGTGCAAACATGGGTGAACTTCGAGGAACAATGACGGTCTTTGTTGGAATGCTACGGCTGCGCTGATTGGCTGAGGTTTGTGGTTGGGGAACACGCATTGTAGACATCAGGAACTGTCGAGCTAAAACTTTCAGCCTGAGGCTCTGCGCACTTTAATTTTGAGCAACGCCGCGAGCGATACTTCCGCAGTTCATCCTACTTTTGAATTGAATTTTTGAATAGTGTATGCATTTAAGCCAATAGACAATTGCAAAATATAAACATTTCTGGGTAGTGAAATCCCTCCACGTGAAAAAGAAAATTGATGAACCATGAATATCGGGTTGAAACAAGTTGACCTTTTCACTGATACGGTTATAATATGCATCAGTGATTTCAAAATATTCGTTGAAATTCTCGCAAGTAAACTCCAGCAGAGATGTTGATGAGTCGTTGAGTAAACTTTCGTTCTGCAATTATAGGAAGTAATATTGAATCAGAAGTGAGCGAGCGAATGGAGAATTCAATGAGCACTTTGATTCCTTCCTCGAGGTGACATTCGCCTATTGATTCAACTACACGGTGGAGTAATTTCATTGACTGGTGTATCAAAGTTTATAAACGCGAAACATGGTGAATGGCTCTGAAAATGATCCAATATTGAGACAATCACGAGTACGGTACAGCCTGAGTTTCCATCGCAAGGTGATGAAGTGAATCCTTCGGGGATTCACTTTCTTGGGCTGGAATCTCCTTTATTCCAGGGTAGAATAAGGTGCGCCCGAAGAATTGAGTGATTAAAGGGTTACGACGAGGTTGCCTCGTGTCGTGTATTCTACAAGCGAAAAGAATGCACGATAAAGCGGAACGTCCCAGATTGAAGTGGAGATTGTACCGAATACGTGGGTGTCTTTCCTCAGGGCTTAGGGACAGTGTCATACTACTGTCATTTTATATATGTAGGTTAGGTACCAACGCCCAATGAGACAGCTCACGTGCTTTTCCAAGGGATGAATCCTCGGTGCATCTCACCCTCGCACGTAGCTAGCAAAAGCCGTGATAACTTCAGCACGTAGAATATAGTGGAACTCGTACAAGTGCCACACACAACTCCGGTTACGGTTGAAAGGTGACAGACAATACGCGACCATCGCGGGACTTGTACTATAAGTCCTGGTGGCAATCTCTCGTTTATTCCTTCTCGTAGCCATCACCTGAATAAGATCGAAAAACCTCGCGGGTTTCAACCCCCTCGAGGGGATGAATTTGTCAGCGTTGAACTTGCTTCTCGTCCCTTCTGTCATTTAGACCTCGGGGCTATCAAAGGGGTATTCTAATCTAGGTTTTTGAAAAAATATTTTTTTTTGCATATTTCTGAAGTTTGGACCTTTAAGGATATATCCTCGAAAGGAAATGTTTGGATTCCAATAATTTACAGAGTTATGAGCTATTTTAGTGGGGCAGCAACTATGCCCTTCCTCAACACGGCTGACATGATATCTCAAGCTCTACTCAACCTTACTTCAAATTTTTTCGCATTCTTCAATGCATAAACTTTCATTAATTATTCATTAACTGTAAACTTTCATTAATTGTCTCCTTTTTGTCAGATTTTGTTGGAGGAACCTTGTAAACTATCATGCCATTAATTTGCCCCCTTTTTACCACGCACACACATAGACACAAAATTATATATAGCGGGATAGAAGAGACCTTTACACGTGATCCATTGGATTTTCGTTTCCAATCTTGGCTTTATCCGACTTTTCCTCGTTGTTTTTCCGATTTTCTCCCAAGACTCTGAACACGCCAAAATCGTTTTCGGCGGTTGTCGTTTAGCCCGATCCGCGGTATAGATCAGCAGTGAAGGGAAAAGGAGGCGAGAGAAGGCTGAAGATGATCCAAAGAGATCCCTTGTCGGTTCTATTAGAAGGAAGTGTCGAGGAGGACATGTGTATGTTTGTGTCGGTACTAAGGGAAAAGTATATTGGAGAAGTGATGCTCACTCCTCGACGTCTTGTCGTCGTCGTCTTCGTCTTCCTCGTCGCAAGAAAATGCGCAGCAGGGCGGCAAAATTGGCGCAATTTCAGACAAAAATAGAGGAGACGAAAGAAAATAGAATGAGAGAAAAGTGCCTAAACTAGCAGAGCAAGGAAGAGTGAGCTCGCTCACGCGACACAGACGCTCTGAAAATAGGCACCTGGAATTCGCTGCCGAGGGTGTCCTCGGGTCAGTCCTCACTTGGGCCATTCAGTTATCCCGAGACGACGAGACTACACGCCATTCATTTTCTCTTCCTCCCCACCCCTCCCCTCCCCCTCTCATTCTTGTTTCTTTCGTCTTGCTCTCTGCTTCACACCGCGATTCTTCTGGCCGAAAGGCGGCACGCAGTTATATTTGCGCTCTGTGCGCGAAATTCTCTCGAGGCTCCGACGCCTCAGTCGGTTCACCAGAACTTCGTCGCTTTTCCCATTTCATGAGCGTATTTACGAAATCATTATCCGATCTGGCCGGATCCACTCAATGGAAGCCAACTCATACATCAGCACGACGGGGAGCAACTTTCGCGAAGCTTTTAAAGGTATTTATCAGAGCCAGGCAAAGTACCAGAAAGTACTTCAGGTGCAAAGTACCAGAAAGTACATCAAGTACAAAGTACCAGAGTGTACTTCAAGTACGAAGTACCAGAAAGTACTTCAAGTACAAAGTACCAAAAAGTACTTCAAGTACAAAGTACCAGAAAGTTCTTCAAGTACAGAGTACCAAAAAGTACTTCAAGTACAAAGTACCAGAAAGTTCTTCAAGTACAGAGTACCAAAAAGTACTTCAAGTACAAAGTACCAGAAAGTACTTCAAGTACAGAGTACCAGAAAGTACTTCAAGTACAAAGTACCAGAAAGTAATTTAAGTACAAAATACCAGAAAGTACTTCAAGTACAAAGTACCAGAAAGTACTTGACGTACAAAGTACCAGAAATTTTTTCAAGTGCAAAGTACCAGAAAGTACTTCAAGTGCAAAGTACCGGAAGGTACTTCAAGTACGAAGTACCGGAAAGTACTTCAATTACAAAGTACCAGAAAGTACTTCAAGTACAAAGTACCAGAGAGTACTTCAAGTACAAAGCATCAGCAAGTACTTCAAGTACAAAGTATCAGAAAGTTCTTCAAGTGCAAAGTACAAGAAAGTACTTCAAGTGCAAAGTACCAGAAAGTAATTCAAGTACAAAGTACCAGAAGGTACTTCAAGTACAAAGTACCAGAAAATACTTGAAGTATTGAGTACCGGCAGTATTTGCAGTACTGCGAACTTATTACTTGAAGTACTTAAGATGTAAAGTACTTGAAGTACAAGCACTTGAAATATCAAGTACCAAGTATCAAGTACTTTTCAAGTTTTCAGGTACATCTCGTAAGTTCTATAATACTTACATTTGATTTCTTATTCTCGTCGATTTGTATTTGAGTACTTTTGGTATCAAAACATATTTTTTCCTTGTGCAATACACTGAGATTAGGCTGGCTAATCTGCCTAATTTTAACAGATTGGAACGGAGGTATTTAAACAAAGAATTAAAAATGATTCAAAAATAGCATTAACGATTGTAATTACGATTTATTTTCATACAGATTTGGAAGAAGAAGAAATACAGAATATAATAAATGGTTTGTTGAAACTATGTCACGAAATATTATTTTCAATTACATATTCAAAGGCTTCGTACCTGCAATCGTCAGCAAGACACATTCAAAAGTACTTAATACTTGTACTTGAAAAAGTACTTGAAGTACAGAAAAGTATTAAAATTTTTTAATACAATACTTAAAGTAATTTTCAAGTACTTGAAAATTTAAGTACAATACTTGAAGTACTTTTTAAGTACTTGAAAATTTAAGTACAATACTGGAAGTACTTTTTAAGTATTTAAAAATGTATGTACAATACTTGGAATAATTTTCAAGTACTTGAAAACTGAAGTACAATACTTTAAGTACTTTTTAAGTACTTGAACATTTAAGTACAATACTTGAAATAATTTTCAAGTACTTGGAAATTTAAGTACAATTCTTGAAGTACTTTTTAAGTACTTGAACATTTAAGTACAATACTTGAAGTACCTTTTAAGTACTTGAAAATTTAAGTACAATACTTGAAGTACTTTTTAAGTACTTGAACATTTAAGTACAATACTGGAAGTACTTTTTAAGTATTTAAAAATGTATGTACAATACTTGGAATAATTTTCAAGTACTTGAAAATTGAAGTACAATACTTTAAGTACTTTTTAAGTACTTGAACATTTAAGTACAATACTTGAAATAATTTTCAAGTACTTGGAAATTTAAGTACAATTCTTGAAGTACTTTTTAAGTACTTGAACATTTAAGTACAATACTTGAAGTACCTTTTAAGTACTTGAAAATTTAAGTACAATACTTGAAGTACTTTTTAAGTATTTCAAGTACTGCCCAGCTTTGGTATTTTCAATAATCGCTTTACGAGAAACAGGCAATAAGTTTAAGCCCTTCGCACTGGATAAATCAGTGCTAAGTTTTGAAAATCGTTTCTATTAATATTTCATCGATTAATAAAAAATATCGATTGAATTGCGATAGATTTCCGTCTGTTTTACAATAAATTCCAACGAAGTGTATTTGTATTTGGTTTTCTCCAAAAATCTTTACAATTTTTCTCCGATTTCGGTGTTTCAGGACACCGAAACATTTGTTTTGATCTCTCATAGATCCTCCATCGGTTTGCTATCCTCAAATAATAAAAAAGTTTATCAATTTCTGGTAATATAGTTTTGTATGTGAACTTTGGAAGGTTTTTTATGCTATAAATTAAATAAATTGTGAGATTGTGGAAAAAAATTGGGACTTTCGTGAAAAGGTAGTTCAATGAGTTGTTTAAAAAGTTATCAAATTAATTATATTAAAAAAAAAAAACAATTTTCAAAAACGTTTAGGTACCTCAATGCACGTTCCATGGGCTTTAATTGTACCAGACTCATTATTAATATCGTTATTGTCGCATACGATAATTGCTCTTTGCCTCAATTTACTCTTGGCCCGTTTTTAATAACGTTAAATTGTGCGTATTATTGTCCTCCTCCACGTCCGACAACGATAAATTGCGCTTGGCAACAACGAATGTAAATGCCACGGTTTTGCCGTTGATACGAGAGAAAATGATTAAAAAACAAAAAATAGTACACAAATTTTCCAATTATGGCTCCGCAATCGTGGCAACAAGTTAACCTGGATTTTGATTTTTCCTCATCGAACCAAAAATGGAACTGACTAATTAATTGATTCGTTAATTCGCGAACAGTCGAGCGATTTGATTGCCACACGGTTCTCCCTTTCTTTTTTTTTCATGGGTGCAGTACAAAATATACAAAAGCGTAAAGTGCATTTCAACGATCAACCACGCTTGCGAATCAAACCATCGGGTTCTCTCTTCATTTTTGGATAATGGGAGTGAGAGTGCCGGGAAGGGAAAAATCGAAAAAAAAACTACATAGGTATAATCTCGATGGCTCCGGAGGGAGCTCAACACCTGCTCTACCCTCGCTATTCGAATCGCACGAGTTCGTAAATTCTTTCGCTCTTTCTCGTTAACTAAAAGTTGAAAAAAAAAAAAATAATGAAAAATGGAATTAAAAGCTGATATGATGTTTTTTAATTGTGATTGAGGCAGTCGTTTGGTTTAGAGGCTTAAAGTTATTTTTTTATAATTTTTTTTTAATAAGAACAGAAACAATAGAATTTTTCAACATTCTGTATTTTAACGTCCATTGAACCAAAATTATTTTTCATTTATCGTTAGCGTCGATGAACTAAAGAAATCTGGGGAAAAAACCGTGGAATCGTATTAATTTTCGAGTTGGAACAAAAAAGTGACGATTTTTACCATTTTATTTCTTATTTGTGCAATAAGCATTGTTTAAGGGTGTTTAGAAGCAAATCGCGTTTAATGAGAAAATTCTGAAAATTTGGTATGTTTTTCAATGAAGTATTTGAGAGGTCGTGTAAAAATTTCACGACGATTTGGAAGCTCGTTATCGAATAATTGAGATTAACAAATCAAATAAAATAAAATGTAGTCTTATGGAAACTGATATAACTTTGCGATAAGTTTTTTTTTGGACCTCTCAATTTTTTAATATCTACAATATACTGAAAGCAATGGAAAGAAAACGAAGTTTATTGATAAATGTTTTTTTTATTTGTTTAAAAAATTGTTTTTAACAAAACGTTAATATCTTAATAACAAGCTTCCAAATCGTCGTGAAATTTTTACACGACCTCTTAAATACCTCATACAAAAACATACCAAATTTTCAGAATTTTCTCATTGTTCGTTATTTTAACCCTTAAGGAGGTTGAAGTAATGATGATAGAATTCTGAAAATTTGGTATATTCTTACATGAAGTATTCAGGAGGTCGTGTAAAAATTTCACTAAGATTGAGAAGCTATTTATTGAACAATTAAAATTCAAAGGTTTCATAGCTTCTAAACAACCTTAAAATGACTTCAAATGATTTTAATTCGTTTACGATAAAAATATACAACCCCGCTCAAAAGTTTGGATACACCAGTCGATATTTCTTACCGCACTAGAAATTGCATAACTCCGTCAAAAAAATAGATAATCGAATTTTAAAAAAAGCGTTTTCGAGGGAAGGAATTCAGCTTTGTTTTGCTTTTTGAAAAAAAAAATGTTATGATTTTTTTTCGACCCGGTACGCACTTTTTTGTACGTACCGTTTTTTGGCCTTTTTTGGACCATCATTGGTCGCACAGCTTGAGGACATTTTTTTTTTTTACTTCTTTATCTACGGTACATTTGAAAGGGTTAGCAGACGGTTCATTTTTGTTTCTTAAAAATTTGTGTACGATTTATTTTCGCAAAGTTATTTCACTTCTGGCCAAAAAAGGCAAATTTTGAAAGATGCAACGTGACTCAAAAACTATAGAGTTTAAAAGAAAACGTCAAGTATGAAAAAGTAGCGTACGTATAGGGGAATGTGGGGCAAAGTGGACACGCGAAAAATTTCAAATTTGGGGGCAAAGTGGACACGAGCGGAAACTGAGAATAATGTCAAGGTCATAAAATTATTACTTCGCATTCAGACTATATCTGCACGATTCCCGTAACGTTTTCATACACTGTTGAACAATATATTCAAAATAAAAAGCACAAAACACGGAAATCGTAAAACAAAAGCCCGAAAGGACTCGAAAAAATCCTTTATTGCACTCCGTGCGCAAAGAGCCACTTTGCGCACGCTGCGCGTGCTCAAACTGGCACTTTGCGCACTCGTGCAATAAAATTTTGTACGATACTATTTTCGCATCCGGCATTACATTCCCGGTCGCCGCGGCAAACTTATTCACCTCGTGAACGCAAACGTAACGTACGCGTTGTAATTTTCGTTTTACCTCATTTCCCTCTTCCTCTTTGCACATCGACTCTCCGCCCTCCTCTGTAGATATTGTCCATGATATTCCTGGTGCATTCAGCCGGATGCATTATGAAAAATCCACCGTGAATTATTTGACATTCCCTTTTCTCTCTCTCTGTCTATCTTCTATTTTCGCTCCTCGCTGGGTTTCAGAGAGAAAGTTGAATTATATATGGCGCGGATTATCGCGCTTCGGAACGCGCTTTGCATGGACGAAAAAGTCTTCTTTTCATCGTGCATAAACGTGCCGGATTGAAAAAAAAATGTTATAATGAGAAGAGAAACAGGCACGGAAGGAGGATTTTGTGGAGGGAGAAAAAAATTATTAAAATCGGGGGGCAAAAAAATAGCGTATAGAGTGCGATGATAAAAGGGAATGGCGAAGAAGAAGAGGAGGAGACAGAAAAACTACACAGGGTCTTCTGTAGGGGGAGGGGGTGAAAATGGCATGGATCATGTGGATGAGCGAACACCACATCCGGGCAAACTTTGGCCCTGGCCCTTAGTCGCCCTCTCTCTTTCATATCCTACCTCTCTCTCTCTCTCTCTCTCTCTCTCTCTTCTATGTGTACCTTAATGAGCCTGGAAATTCTGCAAAACAAACGCGAGGGTGCCTCCGTGATTTATGGTCCCACCACTGCTCGTTCCACTCCTTTTTTTTCATTTTCTCTCTCAGTTCTCTTTCGGCCCAAAAGGTTCCTACTTTTCTGTACACTCACACACTGTCGATGCTGCACACAACAGTGTGCGTTTCTGGGTGTGTGTGTGTGTGCATATATGTATGGGGCATTCCACGACAATTCACACGGTCATCGGCCTGACCCCCTCGGACTTTGATGTCCAATGAATTGTGGGCTTCGTTTGGCCCAAAATATGACCTCAGATTTTTAGAATCTTTTATTTCATTTTTCAAGGGTTGCCCGAGCTAAAAAATCATTAAAATGAGGGAAACATAAAGAGGGGCCTTTTTCAAATTAATGAAATTTTTTCACAGAAACTAGGGCCCAAAATGGATATTTATTGCACGAGTGTGTAAAGTGTCTACTTTACGCACGCGTAGCGAAGGAAAGTGTGCATAAAGTGGGCACTTTACGTACGGAGTGAAATAAAGATATTTTCGTCGAAGTTCGATAATGAGCC
Organism: Alloplasta piceator; assembly: GCA_946863875.1. Taxonomy (NCBI): domain Eukaryota; kingdom Metazoa; phylum Arthropoda; class Insecta; order Hymenoptera; family Ichneumonidae; genus Alloplasta; species Alloplasta piceator. The sequence continues at coordinate 50,640,011 of OX333073.1, forward strand.
AAAAATAATTACTGTTTTTTTCTTTATTTTAATTGTTTAATTGTGTTTGAATTTTATTTCAGGTCGTCGAGGCTAATAAATTTTCGAAAAATGTTTTTATGTTTTCCCTCAAGTTAATGATTTTTTGGCTCGGGCAACCTCTAAAAAATGAAATAAAAATTTCTAAAAATTTGCCGTCATATTTTGGGTCAAACGAAACCCACGATTCATTGGACATCAAAATCCGAGGGGGTCAAGCCGATGACCGCGTGATTTGACGTTGAATGCCCCATATGTATGTGTATACAATGTTCATACATGCATACACACATGTCCAGCGTTCCTTTGGTCATCGGGATTTGCCGGGCCGATAAGCACACCCTGGAATGCCGGATTTTGCGTTCCCGTCCTGGCGATCCCGAATAAACGATTAAAAAAAAGGACGAAAAAATTTCGCGTTAAACTCAATGGCGAAAGAGGAAAAGATCCCTCCCGATATAATATATAATAGGGGCCGAGTTTTTATGCGGCAATTATTTACGGAATTCAAAGGATATGTCTATATTTATATGTACATTCGAGAGCGGAGCTTTTTGTAGACAGGAATTCCCGATTTCACGAATTTATACAAAAATCTTGTACAAATAACGTTGCAGTTATCATACCGCACGTTCTATACGTGATATTACACGTTGATAAACTTTTTCGGTATTTTTCACGCATGAAATATTTCACGTGTATTTATTTTTGGGTTTTCAAGCTGCAATTGATTAAATTAAATGAAGGAAATTAATTGAGGAAATTAAATGGTTCTTATAAGGAAAAATTTGGCCCTTTGTAATTTCCAAATTATTATTATTATTATTATTTTAAGATTTATTATTATATTGACAAATGTGATTTTGAAACGTGAAATTTCGAAAACTCGGTGAATAATTTTTTTTAAATAATGGACAAAGTTTGAAAAATCATTCATCAACTATTAATAAGGTTTTTCAATTTTCCATTAAATTTCCCATTCATTTTTCATGCATCTGAACGTTCGGAACTTCAAGTAAACAAATTATTGTACTTCTGTTCGGGAACCTTAGAAGAAATTTGTGAATGTTTAGTTTAAAGTGGCTTCGGTTGCTTTTCAAGTAACAATTTTGGTTTTGACGAATCAAAATCTTCGCTATTAATGCTGAAAAAAATTTGGCGACTCAGGTCAACATTTTCAATGCCCAAAATCAATATTGATTTTGTGCGTGCGTGTCAAAGATGACACCAAAATGTTTATTGCTAAAAAAAGAAAAGAAAAATGCAAACATAAAAAGTGTGTCAAATATCGAACAGAGTGCCTTCTACGTAATAATATTTCCATAAGCGATAAAATTTGAATAATCATTCATAATGATCACACCCGTAATGATCACACTTCCCCAGAATATCATACAATGATCACACTGGGTCAATTTGACCCGAGCCAACTTTGAGCGATTATCGAAACAAAACTACGCGTTATATTTTCGTATAAAAATTCAGAGACATAATTTGAACATTGAAAAATATGCTTTCCTCGATGAAACTGTGAAATTTTTATTTTTGAGTACTGAAATAAATTCCTGAAAAAAAGTGTCTGGAAAAAAATGTGGTTTTCTACTTAAAAATCCGAAACTTTTTCATTTTTCAATATTTTTTCGTAAAAATTTAGCACGATACTCTTGAGTCATACTACTTTCATAAAAAAAATAATTCATAAAAAAAATATGGCTCTTACCTACCGTAAGCTAGATATTTCATCGTATCTACACCTAAATGATATGAATCCGGTGTTCGCCGGCTTAATATTGGATTTTTAAAAAATTCCGGGTCAATTTGACCCACGGTGATCATTACGGGTTAAATATATGTACATTACGAAAATGAAATTGAAAAAAATCTATTTTTGAAAATCCTGCGTAAAACCCCTTCACTAAATTAAATGTTACTAAAAGTGTCTAATTTTTGTTCTTTTTTTTTGTATTTGCAGATCACGTTTCGAACGAGATCGTACATCTATCGTCGGTGTCTGGATGGCGACTTAAACGAAGGTAATTGTTTAAAGAATGATTATTTCATGTGAGGCCTAATGAGCCCAGAGTGGGCGAAATTCCCTCCCTGTCTGCATGCCACACACAAATTTATGTACATATATACATATGTACATATATATATTAGGGTGAATCAAAAATTTTGAAAACTGTTGGCTACCATCAAAAATAAAAGATATCATTGAAATAAAGATCTCAGTGCAACAATTCGGTTTTTTGACAATATATAGAGGGCGCCTTTTTTAGCGTTACATTCACCTATCACTGATAAAACGGAAACAGATCATTCAAAAAATTCTGAATCTTTTATACAAGGTGCCCAGATATGCACTCTTTCAAACCCATATTTACTGAACATTAACAAATGGTTCATAACTTCGAAAAAAAATCTCTGAAAATCTATATTTTCACTATCTTTCAATTATCTCGTTAAATATTGATTTTTGTCTTCTAAGACGTTTTTATATTTTTTCCATCTTTTTTCTTGTAAAATTCGGTATCAGTATTGCTTAAAATGCGAAAATTGTTAAAAAAATAAATCTTTACTTAAAAATAAAATATGCAAATTTCCAAAATAAAGATTTATTTTTTAGCCATTTTCGCATTGGAAGCAATACTGGTACCGTGTTTTACAAGAAAAAGGATGGAAGAAATACAAGAACGTTTTAGAGGACAAAAATCAATATCCGATGATATAATTAATTGAAAAATAGTGAAAATATTGATTTTCAGAGATTTTTTTTCAAAGATCTGAACCATTCGTTAATGTTCAGTAAATATTGGTTTGAAAGAGTACATATCTGGGCATCTTATAACAAAAATTCAGAACTTTTCGAAAGATCTGTTTTCGTTTATCAGTGTTAAAGTGTATTAAACGCTAAAAATGTCGTTTTTAAACGTCCCGCGCGTCCTCTATATATTGTCAAAAAATCGAATCGTTGCACTGAGACTTTTATTTCAACGATATCTTTGATTTTTTAGTTTAGCCAATAGTTTTCAAAATTTTCCGTTTCACCCTAATATATATGTATATATTCGCATGATCGGCTGGTACATTTTTACGCTTTGCGAGCGCGGCTCCTCGCGCGCCAGACGCGTTTTAATAGCCCCGCGTTCTAATTTCGATGGAACGATTTACGAAAGGGGAGTCACACATACACACACAAACACACACACACACACACACACACACAGAATAAAGAGAAAGAGAAGCTTCACGATGTTGGTCGTCGTGATGAGCCCGGCTACACAGTGATTATCCCTCGCCGGTTCGAAAACTTTTTCATTCGCGCAGAACAGAGAGAGAAGGAGAGAGAGAGGAACAGAGACGAATGCATCGCTGCCCTTCGCTGCACTCCAATCTCAAAAGGAGCGAGAGAGAAGCTAGATGCGACGCGTGGAGGTTCATAAATAACGTCCGACAAAAACCACCGGCTTCCCTTACGCTTCTCCCTCGTTTCTCTCTTTTTTTATACCGATCGTTTTCTTTTTTGTTCTTCTTAAATCCTCCTCCTCCTCCTCCTCCTCCTCCTCCTCCTCCTCCTCCTCCTCCTCCTCCTCCTCCTCCTCCTCCTCCTCCTCCTCCTCCTCCTCCTCCTCCTCCTCCTCCTCCTCCTCCTCCTCCTCCTCCTCCTCCTCCTCCTCCTCCTCCTCCTCCTCCTCCTCCTCCTCCTCCTCCTCCTCCTCCTCCTCCTCCTCCTCCTCCTCCTCCTCCTCCTCCTCCTCCTCCTCCTCCTCCTCCTCCTCCTCCTCCTCCTCCTCCTCCTCCTCCTTCTCCTCCCCCCCCCTCCTCCCCCCTCCGCCGCCCCCTCCTCCTGCTCCTCCTCCTCCTCCTTCCTCAGTATCACCAATCTTGCAACGCCATCTCCGACGTCGTCGTCGTCGTCCTCGTCCGCGTTGTCCGTGTCGTCTTTTCTCCCCGATGCATATAACGCATACGCACGTGTAATGCAATCTATCTCCCATATACAGGAGGCATCAGTCTCACTAACACCCTCACATTGATCCTGAGGAAGATCCTCCCGCTCGCGAAGAGCCTGGAAGTATCACGATAACGACCGCTTGTTCTATGCGCTCTCGCGGTGATGCCGCAATTTTTTATTTGTTCCTCCTCCTCTACATCTTCCCTCATCCATCTCTCCATCTCTTTATCTCTCTCTATATGTCGTCCAAGAGTTGGGAAACACTCGCCCCGATTCGGCGCTGCTCCAAAAGTTTCACTGCTCTTTTAAAAATGAAGAGATTTTATTATATCAACCAGAATTTTATTAAAATTATATTTTTTTTCTCCCTCCCAGCGAAGGAAGGGAGAAAAAAACGAAGGCAAGATAGAAACGCAGTAGTGAATATGCGAAAAAGTATATAACAGTGCAGAAATTCTCAATAAATTACCAGGCGAGATACAAAATAGTATAAACAATAAATGATTTAAGAGTAAACCCAAGAAAAAATATATAGAATGCAATGGATTAATGAAAGCAAGGATATAAAATAGTAAAAACATTATTTAGTAGAAGCAAAATGGAATTGTGAAATAATTGAAGTAATCGAAACCTAAGAAATAGCTAGAAAGGCTAAATAAATCAGCATTTATTCTCTCTCTCCCTCTATCTATCTATCTATCTATCTTTCTCTTCTTCATTGCACTGGACTATAAAATGCAACGGACGTCCATCCGCAATGTGTGTTCTCGTCTTTCGAGGTCGAGAGTCTTGTCTTCGGCATACCGAGGATTTTCTTCTGTACTCCATCCGAGAGATGACCCTTTCTCAGAGGGAATGGTATATATATAAGGTAAATGTCCCAATTATTGAACACTATCTTGTATTTTTATTATTTCTCATTCACCTGCATGCATTAACTTATTTATAAAAATTTCATTACAAATATGGAACTTTTAGCTATCGAAATGTTACCTTACTTGTGCAAAAAAAGCTTTAATCAATAGAAAAAAAAATTATTTAATCAGCAACGGTGACCCGATTTGACGTCTCGTGGTAACTGCTTATCGTTTTTGCTAAGACGCGCCGCTTCACGCGTAAGGGCATAAAAAATTCAAAAATTATCGCATCTTAAAAAGTAAAGGCGTTTCAGGTTCCTCAGAAAATTTCTTACAAATAACAATTTTTTAAATTAATTATTTGTTAAAAAATACGGTGTTCGATCATTGGGACATAGAAAATGCAGTGTGTCCCAATTATTGAATACTCGAATTCTCCAAGATGGCGTTATTAAACCCATCAAAACATCGAGACAGTTAACGCGTGACAGATCGTGTCAATCGGATTTATTCAAACAAAAACTGTAAGTTCCTGAATAAACTTACCTCTATTCTTTTAATGATAACTCTAAGATCGTCAAATATATTTTTTATTTGTATTTTCGTGCAATGAACATAAAAAGAAAAGTAAAAGGAGAATATAACCTAAATGTAACCTAAAAATACGAATGTAATGTTCAATATTTTTTGCTCTCCGATATTTCGGTCGAGAAACAAGAGAGCTGCGACAGAATCAAACAAAAATAGAACATAAAAACGAGGAAGCTGAAAATAAAAATAAAATAAAGTTCAAGTTGAAAAGCAAAAATAAACCAATTGCGAATGAACCAAAAATCTGTCAAAAGTGACTAAATATATATTTTTGTATTTTTGCATGATTAGTAAAAGATTATTTGTGTGTTTGATTTTGCTTTTATTTCTTAATATTGTACCCAAAATAATATTTTCAGAAGGGAAAAAGAATTCTCGAGAGTGTTCGATAACTGGGACATGCCTGTTCAATATTAGGGAGATAGGCACTTCCAGTATTCAATAATTGGGACATTTGCATGCTCCACATTGTTATTCTTTCTTTTTCATTCGAAATCATTTAAAAATAATTTAAAGGGTGATTTTTCGAAAGTAAAAATATCAAAGTATCATTTGAACATGAATGCGATAGTTTTTTCTTGATTTTATATTTTTTTCTCATCGAATTCAATCCCCAGATCCATAGCTGTTCACTAATTGGGACATTTACCTTATATATGTTTTTATTATTCCGTGTAGTTAGACATTTTTTATTATAGTTGCTTGCGAAACGCGCGAAAATGCATCGTGATTGGGCCACGTTGCACTCGATTCATTCTCTCTTTCGTGATTCGTGATTCATCAGACCTCTTACTTTATTCCCCCCCCCCCCTCTCTCTCTCTCTCTCTCTATCTTTCTTTTTTTCTGGGAGAGTCACGATACGAGCTCAAAAGTTCGTAAGAGGTTGAACTGTGCGCATTGGTCGTTTCTTTTTCGATGCTCTATGAATCACAGCCATATGGTTTATATACGACCCACGATTGTGTCTGACGCGACCCTGTTCCATTAACGCGTCTCAGTGCTCTTGCAATTATCGTGGCAATAATTAATTGACCTCCGCCTCTCTCTCTCTCTCTCCCCCCCTCTCTCTCTCTCTCTTTCTTTCTCTCTTTCTCCATCAGTTTCGCTCTTAACTCTCGCTCCTTATTTATCTGGCCTCTCACCATCGTTATGTGTACAATAAGGGGATCGGTTAATAACCGAATGATGATAATTGAATGATAATCAAAACGGGCATTATACATACCATTTGCTGAGAATAATTGCGATTTTTCATTATGCTATACGTTGCTCGACGTCTCGACAGTTTAATGATTATTAAGGAGGTTTGAGCGCTGCACATTAGTCAAATCAATTCTGAATTTCAGTAATCGTTTCTTCAAACGTCTGCTGATAAATCGCCAATCATGAAGCATAGTTTGTTTACCGTAAGATTTATTCTTAATCCTGAGGAATTTTCGTAGCTGTCAGTTTTCCACAGTATCAGCTGTTTTACGTCAATTTTTGACAAGTCCTATTATCGTTCAGATTTTTTTCAAGAATTCGCATCTCTGTGCAATTTTAGCGATTCTTGGGTCGTTTGTTTTCGAAAGTTTTTCTGTGGAATGACTGTAACTGGTGAAGTCTATGCGATGAATCATCACTGATTTTTTCAAAGAATAACGTGACTCACTTTTGGAACCGGACAAAATTTCTGATTTTTCTTGGAAAAAAAAACTGAACCACATACACTTCATTAAAAATTGTCGTTTTACTTAAAATTGAGTTCATATTTTTCATTATGCTTGCTGTGACACAATCCACAATTATTTATTGTTGATTAACCCTTGGTTGACACACTGGGGTACAAAACGACCCAGACCTAAACTTTCTTAATTTTAAGTACCTAAATTTAAAAAAAAATGGGTCCTACAGCGACATCTGTCGTTAGTTCGAGGATGTCACTACTCTTTCAAGCTTAGAGCATCGCTCTAAAACAATAAGTTTTTATGTAGTAGCCGTCCAAAGTCGAGTGGCCAAGGTCGAGTGCGAAAATGTTGTGCGAATTTTTTTCCTGTTATATTATTTTACTACTACTATTTTTTTTCTATAGTGCTATATATTGAGCAAACTCAGTTAAATTTTGAACCATTTTTATCGAAAAATAAAAAAGTTATGATTTTTTTCGTAAAAGTTGTAATTTTTTCAATTTTTTTTAATATTTTAATTTTTTTATCATATTTAACTTTGATATTTTACTATAAATGCTGTACAACTTTGGAAAGTAGCCTCTTAAGAAATTCTAAAAAAACTTGCTAGTTAAAAAATCAAATGGTGTATTTCTTATAAGAATTTTTATCGCTGGGTACAAAGGATCAAGGTCAAGTAAGGGTTAAGCGATGAATATTAGTAAAAATAATTTTCAAAATTTAGCACTAGTTCGACGTACAATTCCTTGAAGGGTTGCGAGGAGGAAGGGAAGAGGCAAAAATAATTGCAACTTCGAATTTGAAAAAATTCGATTCTTTTTCTTCATTTATTAAACAATTATTTGCATAACGAAAGAAGTACTAAATAATTTACTAATATTAGCCCACACTCGAAAAACTATATTTCAGAAGAAATAGCATGTGAAAGCACGAAGTCACTTGGGCAATTATAACGAAATTTTTGGCTCGCAGAGGCCGATTAACGTTTTAATTACTCGCTCTTGAAATTCCTGTTCGCCGTAAATGGTCACATACTTCTGATCGTTAGTATATGTAGCCGCTTTGGTTTAATGAGAGTAAAGTCAGCTTGGGGGATCTTTGGTCGCGTCTCTGAATGTTCAATTCCGCATACGTTTCATCCAAGACATTTATTATATATTTATATATATATATATATATATATATATATATATATATCGTGCCAACTGAATGCCGATGTGCTATGATACACACATTCATATATATGGGGCATTCCATACCAAACGGACCAATCCATGACGACGACCATCTTTAATTTTGGTGAAAATTTTCTATTTTCTCGTACGTACTGAAAGCAGTTTGTTAGAATTTTTTTAGATTTTTCTCTTTAAAAAAGCATTTTGAAAAAAATTGTGTGAAATTTTGAAAATTTTATTGTGGTAAGAAGAGTTGAGACAAAAATCTGAAAAAAATCTCAAAGACTGCTTTCAGTATATAAGGTAAATGTCCCAATTATTGAACCGCTAAGAATCTGGGGATTGAATTCGGTGAAAAAATAAATAAGATCAAGAAAAAAACCATCGCTTTCATGTTCAAATGATACTTTGATATTTTTACTTTCGAAAAATCACCATCTAAATTATTTTTAAATGATTTCGAATGCAAACAAAAGAATAACATTGTGAAGCATGCAAATGTCCCAATTATTGAACACTGGAAGTGCCCATGTCCCTAATATTGAACAGGCATGTCCCAGTTATCGAACACTCTCGAGAATTCTTTTTCCGTTCTGAAAATATTATTTTGGGTACAATATTAAAAAATAAAAGCAAAATCAAACACTCAAATAATCTTTTATTAATCATGTAAAAATACAAAAATATATATTTAGTCCCTTTTGACAGGTTTTTGGTTCATTCGCAATTGGTTTATTTTTGCTTTTCAACTCGAACTTTATTTTATTTTTATTTTCAGCTTCCTCGTTTTTATGTTCTATTTTTGTTTGATTCTGTCGCAGCTCTCTTGTTTTTCGACTGAAATATCGGAGAGCAAAAAATATCGAACATTACATTCGTATTTTTAGGTTACATCTAGGTTATATTCTCCTCTTACTTTTCTTTTTATGTTCATTGCACGAAAATACAAATAAAAAATATATTTGACGATCTTAGAGTTATCATTAAAAGAATAGAGGTAAGTTTATTCAGGAACTTACAGTTTTTGTTTGAATAAATCCGATTCACACGATCTGTCACGCGTTAACTGTCTCGATGTTTTGATGGGTTTAATGACGCCATCTTGGAGAATTCGAGTGTTCAATAATTGGGACACACTGCATTTTTTATGTCCCAATGATCGAACACCGTATTTTTTAACAAATAATTAATTTAAAAAATTGTTTAAAAATTGGTATATGTAAAATTTTTTCTGAAGGACCTGAAACGCCTTTACTTTTTGAGATGTGACAGTTTTTGAATTTTTTATGCTCTTACGCGTGAAGCGGCGCGTCTTAGCAAAAACGATAAGCAGTTACCACGAGACACTCAAATCGGGTCACCATTGCTGATTAAATAATTTTTTTCTCTATTGATTAAAGCTTTTTTGCACAAGTAAGGTAACATTTCGATAGCTAAAAGTTCCATATATGTAATGAAATTTTTATAAATAAGTTAATGCATGTAGGTGAATGAGAAATAATAAAAATACAAGGTAGTGTTCAATAATTAGGACATTTACCTTACAAAAAAAATAGAAAATTTTCGACGAATTTAAAAATGGCCGGGGTCACGAATCAGGCGGTTTTGTATGGAATGCCCCATGTATATACGTGTACATGGAGTATCTAGCGTACTCGTGGTCACGATGTGGAACGACGATGGGTACCAACCACCAACACCACCATTTCCTACGATCCTATGCAAGCGCCGCGGATTCGTGGCGGTGTCGGTGGTGGAGGTGGTGGGTGAGAGAGCGCGAGAGTTTCCGTGGAGAATCTTGATTACGACATTCTTGCGCCAGAGTCTAGGATGCCTCCGGGGCTCTCGGTGATCGCGTTGGCATCGTCGGCGTTGGCCGCGAGCACCCGCGGTGTTTCTGTATGTGTGTTTTTGTCCGTATATGACTTTCAGCAAAAGCAAAAGCACCATCAGTAAGGGCAGAAAAGTCCTATGAGAGGCTCCTCTTTCCTCTCTCTTGCTCACTCCCTCTCTCACTGAGCATAGCGCTAAAACTCTGGAAGGTTCGTTAAATAGTTGTAAACCCATTGAAAACCGAGTCTCGACATTTTCCCACAAACTCAGAAAGAGAGAGGGAAATAAAAGAAGGCTTTTTAGCGAAATTTTTTTTATTGGAATAATTTGACCCCCTAAAAATTTTACTTTACTCAACCCTTATAATATCCTTTTATTAAATATCATTATTTCACTATCTTCTGGAATTTAAATTACCCGGAGACATTTTAGATTAATTTTCAAAAATTATAAAGATGTATTTGTAGCTTTAAATTTAACAATTTTATTGGGAATTTATTTTTCTTCTCTTCGATTTATTGAATATTGAAAATTTTTGTCTACAATTGCTGATTCATCATCTGGAACCGTATTTTTTATAATTAATTTTTTAGATTAATTTAAAAAAATTATAAAGATAGATTTGTAACTTTAAATTTGACAATTTTATTGGGCATTCATTTTTCTTCTCTTCAATTTATTGAATATAAAGAATCTTGTCTCACAATTGCTGATTCATAAATTGAAGAGGAGAAAAATGAATGCTCAATAAAATTGTCAAATTTAAAGCTACAAATCTATCTTTATAATTTTTGAGAATTAATGTAAAAAATTAATTATAAAAAATGTGGTTCCAAATGATAAATCAGCAATTGTAAGACAAGATTCTTTAAATTTAATAAATTGAAGAGAAGAGAAATGGATTTCCAATAAAATTGTCAAATTTAAAGCTACAAATCCATGTCTATAATTTTTAAAAATTAATCTAAAAAATTAATTATAAAAAATGCGGTTCCATATGATGAATTAGCAATTGTAAGACAAGATTCTTTATTTTCAATAAATTGAAGAGAAGAGAAATGGATTTCCAATAAAATTGTCAAATTTAAAGCTACAAATCTATCTTTATAATTTTTAGAAAGTAATCTAAAAAATTAATTATAAAAAATGTGGTTCCAAATTATGAATCAGCAATTGTACGACAAGATTCTTTACATTCAATAAATTGAAGAGAAGAAGAATGAATTCCTAATAAAATTGTCAAATTCAAAGCTACAAATTTATCTTAATAATTTTTAAAAATTAATCTAAAAAAATAATTACAAGCAATGCGGTTCCAAATTCATTCATTTTTCTCCTCTTCAATTTATTGAATATTGAGAATCTTGTTTTACAATTGCTGATTCATCATTTGGAACCACATTTTTTACAATTAACAGGGTGGCCACTGTCAGGAAAAACCTGGAAAACCTGAAAATGTCAGGGAATTTTTTCGGGGTCAGGGAAATCAGGGAAATGTCAGGGAATTAAATAGTTAGTCAGGGAAAATTATCAAATGGAGAAAAAAAGTGTATGGGCGAATATTTTTTGTTCCGCGTATCGCTGAAAAAAAGTTATGGGTGGACATTTTCAACTTCATCTTCTTCAGAAGAATCATTCTTCAGAAGGATCTTTTCAACTTCTGCTTCTATATCTCGTCATCTCTATTCTATTCATCATTTATTATTATAATTTATTATTATGATTATTCATTTATTTATTATGATTTGTTCCTTCCAAATATATAATGTAATAAACAATGCCAAAGAATGAATAACAATAAACATAAACAAATTTCTTTTCACAAATGATTGAATGTTGAATGATTGATTGAATGATTTGTCAGGGAAATTTTCGAAAATGTCAGGGAAAAGTCAGGGAATTTTTTTCGTCCGATTTAGTGGCCACCCTGAATTAATTTTTTAGATTAATTTTTAAAAATTATCAAGATAAATTTCTAGCTTTAAATTTGACAATTTTATTGGGAATTCATTTTTGTTCTCTTCACTTTATTGAATATAAAGACTTTTTCTACATTTGCTGATTCATTATTTTTAACAACATTTTTTATAATTACCAAAATCAAAAATCACCCACTAAAACGAAAATTGCATAACATGTACAACATCGAACGTGGACTACTGTACATTGTCCATTATTACATGCCTACATGTATGTTTTTTACCGTTAGCACAAACTTTGTATACCTATATTTATGTGCATAAAATATCAACGGGGCTTCGCCTAGATTAACGAATAAATATTTGCTTAACGAGCTTTTTATCACGGCAACGGGAGCTCGATGGTCTCGTTGAGCGGACGTTCCTCGATGAGGGGGGTGGAGGCGAGGGGTTGGTTAAAAAACATTGATGCATACGATAACACTAGAGAGAGAGAGAAAGAGAGAGAGAGTGAGAGAGAGAGAGAGAGAGTGAGAGACTCTCGCGCATCGCGATATAAATATAGCGAAGGATGCACGTATAGATTGAGTTTGGAAGGGGGTGCATCGTGATTCTCCCCTGAATATTGATAGGGGAGTAGCGCCGATAAGAGAGAAATGGAGAGAGGAAGAGAGCGGGTCGCATAATGTTTTCTATCAAAGCAACAAAGACGTTTGTAAATATCGTACATCCAGAAAAAATATCTAGTCGTAGGTAATATAATCATTCATTTGATCATTTTTTCGTTAAGGATGTTGAGTCCTGATGATAATTGGATCTATAATTTTTTTTTATTTTTCGAAAAAATTTTAGTGGGGCTCCATTTGTGCCATAATTCTGATGATACTGTCAAAATTTTATTGATTTCCATCCATTCGTGCCAGAGCAAATTTGGAATCCATTTTCGAGGTGCTAATGTCGGTATTCAGCCTCCCCTTAATGTTGATTGTTCAATAAATAGCTTCTTAATCGTCGTGAAATTTTTACACGAACTCCTGAATACTTCGTGTAAAAACATATTAAATTTTCAGAATTCTATCATCATTACTTCAACCTCCTTAAAATTCCACGACGATTGGGAAGCTCGTTATTGAAATATTAACATTTTGTTAAGAAGAATTTTTCAAACAAATAAAAAAATATTTATCGATAAACTTCGTTTTGTTTCCGTTGCTTTCAATATAGTGTAGAAATTAAAAAATTTAGAGGTAAAAAAAACTTATCGCAAAGTTAAATCAGTTTCCATAAGACTAGGTTTAATTAAATTTAATTTGTTAATGTTAATTGTTCGATAACGAGCTTCCTAATGGTTGTGAAATTTTTACACGACCTCTTAAATAATTCATCCAAAAACATACCAAATTTTCAGAATTTTCTCATCATTTGCGATTTGGGACTCAACATCCTTAACCCTCATTTGACACACTCCTGCAGAATAACGTGACACACTGGGGTCGTTTTTACCCCAGCGATAAAAATTCTTATAAAAATATACCATTTAATTTTTTCACTTGCACATTTTTTTAGAACTTCTTAAGAGGTTTCTTCCCAAAATTGTACAGGATTTATCGTAAAATATCGAAGTTAACTATGGTAAAAAAATTTAAATGTAAACAAAAAACTGAAAAAATGACAACTCGTGCGAAAAAAATCATAACTTTTATTTTTCAATAAAAATGGTTAATAATTTAACAGTTTGTTTAATATATAGCACTACAAGAAAATAATAGTAGTAGTAAAATAATATAACAGGAAACAAATTCGCACAAAATGTCAGGGAAAATATAAAAAGAACTTGTAAAAAATGCTAAACAAGAAACTCTTCTCAATGAAAAAATCACAACGTTGAAAAAAAGCAAAAAAGTTCTCAGGTTATATCATGTATTATTATTATTATATCAGGGAATTTTTTTCATCCGATTTAGACGAAGCTTTACAAAATATTAAACTTCATAAGTGTAGCAACATTTAGATAAAATGTTCTTTCACATTTAAATTTCACATATCTATTTATTTAAAAATTGAAATATTTAAAAATTTGGTGTAAAAAAAATTGATTCAAATATACATTTGCTAAGTTTGAAAAAAAAGTATTTATACTGAATAAAAATTTGTTACATTCAAATAAAAAAATTACGAAATGAAAAGTCGTATTAGGCCAGCCTACAACAAAAAAAAATTATTTGCCTTGACTAGGATTGAATGAACTAGATCTTTTTTTCTGGATGTAGTAAACGTGTGACTGCTTCACAATTACCATTTTTTTTTTTAAATTAAATTTTTTTCCATCTGCAGCAGTGGATTTTAAAAATTGCCCGATGTTTTATTGGGGATGGGAAGGAGGGGCTGAAAATTTTCGATGGATCTACCAGGGTGGTATATAAAAAGCCATCTAAATGAGAGCTATTGGTTTTCCGATCGAGTGGCACTCGTTATAGAGTCAGGCCCCTTCCAGCCCCCATGACAGAGAGGGTATCAAGTATAGTATTACCCATATATAATATATGAGGCATTCCACGCCATTTCGATCAAAATCTTGCCTCGATGATTTTGATTTTCCTCTAAATTTTTTATATTATATTATTTATGTTATATTATTTATATATTTTTTGTGTTATTTTATATTATATTTTTTTAAAAAATTTCCCAAATTTTTTCAGAATTTTTTGGTCACGCGTTTTTGGATTTTTTTAAACAAAGGGGTCCCTTTTTTTCAAAAAAAAAAAAAATAAAAAAAACGCGTGACCAAAAAATTCTGAAAAAATTTGGGAACATGTGTTTCAATGTGTTTTTTTATATAAAAAATTTAGAGGAAAATCGGAATCATCAAGGCAAGATTTTTATCGACGTGACACGGGGAATGCCTCATATATATGGTATGGTATATCTCATTGCGAATGCGGTAGAGTGTCAACGCGAGCTCGTGCGCTTAGATATCGAATGACTAAAGTGTAAATGGTTTGCCGTTGCACAAAAGCTCAGTCAGCGAGAGGGGAGGGTCAAAAAAAAAATGTAAAGAAATCGGAGGGAGCTTAACGAACGTACGCAGTGAACCTTTGGGAATAAAACTCTACGTGTGACTCTACGGTTCAATATTGAGGTTTTTTCGCGCGCACAGTCAATTTTGCTTCGTGCATCTGATCGTTTATCGTGGCATTTTTGGGTGCCCCTTTGCTGAAACCCTCGAATCCGCTATCACAGCAAAGAGAAGAGAGAATGGAAGGTTCGGTGTATTTCACAGTGCACCCAAAAAAGAGGAAGAGCAGCTCACGATCGTTGAATTCGGCGTGCGAATAAATCGCCCCGTGTTTTTCGATCACTTTGATCTCTTTTGGCTCTCAAACCGACCAGTTTTCAATTCTGTATATATGTTCTATGTATGGGGCGTTCCATACCAAGTCGACCTGAGTGTGACCCTCGATCTCGCTGATTTCGTTTACGATTTTTCTGTATGATTCTTCCAACTCAAAATAGCATTCAGAATTTTTTTCAGATTTTCAAAACCAAATTTGAGTACGTTATGATTTTTTGAACATTTTTTTCGAAAACCCCCGAGGGCCGTAATTTAAAAATCTGAAAAAATTCTCAAAAATCCGATGTCAAGAATGGAAAATTTTGACCAAAAATTTATGATATCCATAATTACCCTTCCACCTCGATTTTTATGAAGAAAACACCAAAAAAATAGATGCAGAAATTGACCTACCGTAAAAAGTGGCTTGAATATTTTTATCGTTAATCAACAATTTCCAAAAATAGTTTGTTGATTTCTGCATCTATTTTTTGTACGTTTTTTTCATAAAAACCTAAAATCGAGGTGGAAGCAAAACGAACAATTTAACAAGGTATTTATGGTTTTAAGACAAAAGCATTGGTTTTGTCAGAGTTTGCAGAAATTATCCGTCCATTGTCCATGAAAAACAATCAACAATAGTAATTTCTTCGTTGAAGGAAGACTTTCCTCCTCTTTGTCGCTTCTTCTTTCTGATGCCTCAAAAGCTTATCCTCGACGCTTCCTCATAAACTTCCCTTGGAATTCGCGATTCAACAAAATTTTTATTTCCCCAATATTTTAATATCTCTCTTCTTCTTTTCCCTCGTCACGAGGAATATCTCGCAGTTATTCCGTGCTATCGTGACCTTTTTCGCGAACTCGCCATCAGCATCGAGCGCGGGGGTCAAATAATGGCACCGGGTGTAACACGCGCGAGCGGCGATAACTTTTCCTTTTTTTTTCCGCCACCATCCCTCGATGTTTGATATTCAATGGCCCGGCCTGGTTCGACGTGAAAATCTCGTTACACATCGGGTCGAAGTTGACTTGAATCGGGAGAAGGAGGTCTATCGGAGGAGAGAGTCTGAGATGGAGAAAACAGAGAAAAAAAGCGAGATAGATAGGGGAGGGTGGGGCAAGACGGCCCCCCCCCTCCCCCCTAAGCCGGTTAATACTTTTTGTGGCTTGCAACCATCAAATCCCTTCACTTTTGTTATATCTTGAACGAATTCACCGATATTTGCCGAAACTAAAAAAAAATTGTCTGGTGCACGATGGCCCCCCTTAAAAAATTATATATGTTTTTTTAATCTCAAAAAATTGTTTTTAACGTGAAAAATGTTTTTCTTTTTGATGGTCCATTCACCCCTGATGTAGTGCATCGGCCTTAAAATGGTTAATGGATACATCAAATTCATCATAATTTGAGGAAAAACAAAAATTTCCTGACCTAATATTTCAAGGTGGTCCATTATGCCCCAGGTTTCGTGGATTGGTCTAAAAGTGAGTCAATACATCAAATGTAATATAATTTGACAAGAAGTTTTTTTTTACCGAATTTTTTAGATGGGCCATCGTGCCCCACCCTCCCCTATATGCATACATATACATATACATACCTATACCTAAGCCATTCAGCTAGATCGGAATATTCAATAGAAATGCAGTAGCCTCGATTCGCTTTGTTGTCCTCTTTTCCTCGTTTCGGTCGTGATGTTATATATATTTCAATCTCTCTCATTCTCTTTCTCGCTTCCTCTCTCGCCCACGTTCGCGCTTTTACGTATAGACGATATGGAAGCCGGGGACAAATGCATATATAGAAATAGAGATCCCTGTTGAGGCTTCTCGCGAAAGACACGTTTCCAACGATACGGAGGATGCGCTCCCCCCATAAATGCTTATCGACCTTTGGTGGAGTTACTCGCGAGGCACCAAGAACAGTCGCAGCGTGGGAGGCCATAGAGTGCACACCTATATATGGGGCATTCCACGTCAAATCACGCGGTTATCATTGGACATCAAAATTCGAGGGAGTCAGGCCGATTACCGCGTGATTTGACGTGGAATGCCCCATATATATGGATACAGGATTTTGAGCAACTAGATAACCTGACTAGGTTCGCCGTGTAGAGCGCGCCAAGACAAAAAATTAGCTTTTTTTTTAAATGTTGTACGATAAAAATTGGCTTAGTTATTAATGTTTTTAAAGTTGACCAATGACGGCTAGAATCTAGGAGAAATGCCGCTGGTGGGAGTCTCCCGCCACGCCCACCGTTACCCCCACCACGCGGCTCACCAGTAGCATTGCTCCTAGATTCGAGCCGTCATTGGTCAGCTTTAAACATGAATAACTAAGCCAATTTTTGTCGTATAACTATTTTAAAAAAAGCTAATTTTTCGTCTTGGCGCGCTCTACACGGTGAACCTAGTCAGGTTATCTAGTTGCACAACACCCTGTATATTCATACGGTTCAAACGGAAACCATGATCGCTTTTCAGTATCAAAGCGAGGAGAACAGAAGAACAGAAAACTAGCGCGAGAGATGTTCCTCTCCTCGCGAATCCTTCTCCTGATCCTTCTCTCTTGCTCTTCCTGAACGATCTTCACGTTCCGGAAGAATTTTCGCCGGGAAACTCGCGCGATCGTCGCAGCTGACGGTGCATGCAAATATATATGTATATTCTTTCTCTCTGGTTCTTCCGTATCAGACAACAGACGGCGTTACCAACTTTGCGATAAAAACTTGTCCTCCCGGTGAAGAGATGCACACGCCCGATCGTTTGGGTGTTTTGCTAAAGTAGGCGAATCCCATTCTGGAGTTTACTATACATATATATATATATAGTTGTCCCGTGTAACGGTAACGGGAACGATAGTCAAAAAAAGTATGAAGGGCTATGTCGCGATACTGCAGTGCCAATTCTTAACGATTATCCATTTGGCCTCGAATGCCCTTCGTTTTTGTATCAAAGGGATCGATATAGCTCTGTCGAGGTACGAATTGACGATTCCTTCACATACGTAATAAAAAATGTGTTAGTGTCGCAAACTGTTCTTCATTTATTAACTTTATCAACCTTCCATCACTATGCAGAAAAAAAGTAGGCATTTAACTATGACTCTTACGTTTGTAATATATATTTGAACTCTCGATTTTCAAGTTTTTGATATTCCTCTAAATTCTGCCAAAGGATCATTTTCTATACACATATAGACAAAACAATCCTATCTGAGGTAAAACGATCCCTAATGGGGTAAAATGATCCCCGGGTACCTGACATTGAATTTTTAAGATTTATCATATTTTTATTTCAATTTATTATAACAAGGCCAGTCGTTCTGAGACTTGAACACTACAAAAGTCTACGGATTGTTTTGCCCCAAGCGACATTTATTTTACTTACGGGGCTGATTTTGGATAACTCTCCCCTAAATTTAATATAAACGTATAAATTCCAAAAATCTCCTTTTTAAGCATCAATTCTGAATCTTATTGTTTATCATACTTGAAAAATTATTAAATATTTCTCGTGTCCAGAGAGTCGGATGTGTCTCACCATTGGTATGTTTACTCTGAAGAGAATGGGATTTTTTTTTCATCCGCACAGAGAAGGATTTATCCATGGGGCGCTCCACGCCAAATCGACCACTTTCGAACCCGACCCCTTTTGATTTGGCTGAAACTTTCTCATCTTTTGCTACCCAATCAAAAACCTTTTTCAGAATTATTTCAAATTTTTTTTACCCAACTGATAAAAAGTTATAAATATTTCAAAAAAATTAGCTTTTTATTTTCCAAATAGCTATAACTTTTTCAAAATTTGACTCATTGGAACGTTTTTTTTTCAAAATTTTATCATTTTTTATTGTACTTTCTGAAAAAAAATACAAAAAAAATTATAGAAACCCATCTTCATTGAAATAAGGCTAGTTGAATTTTTTTTTTCAATTGGAAAAAAAATAGAAATAAAAAAAACACCGCTCTGAAAAAATTTGAGGATTTGCAGAAAATATCAAAGTTTGATACAATAAAAAGAAAAAAAAAGAAAAAATGGTAATAATCGAGAAATGTTCTACTTTTTCCAAAAATCTTTAAAAAAACGATGAAGATGGGTTTCAATGATTTTTTCGTATTTTTTTTCAAAAAGTACATTAAAAAACAAAAATGTTAAAAAAGAACGTTCCGACGAGTAAAATTTTGAAAAAGTAATAGCTATTTGAAAAATAAAAAGCCAATTTTTTTGAAAAATTCATAACTTTTTATCGGTTCGGTAAAAAAATTTGAAATAATTCTGAAAAATGTTTTTGATACGGTATAAAAAGATAAAAAAGTTTCAGCCAACTCGAAAGGGGCGGCTCCTGAAGTGGTCGATTTGACGTGGAATGCCCCACACATATGAACAATGTGATTGGGAAACCTTACGAAAAATGTACTTTGATTTCTACGGGATATTCGCAACCGTGTGATATCCCCGTAACTGAAAATTTTCAATTCCGCGTAACGATTGGATATTCCTATTAGACAGATGGAATATGATGGAAAGTAAGGATGAGGAGATCGAAAAGAAGACCTATGCTTCGAGCATCTGTCTTCATTGGTCCCGCTGTCTCTCCC